>OZ024766.1:21127694-21132694 GCA_964016885.1 Eledone cirrhosa | reverse complement strand
TTTTGTGGGTTCAAAAACAAATCCTGTATAAGGAGGCCCCTTGTATCTCTAGTCTTCTCTCTTACACACTACATCTGATCCCTCTTATACCCAGGTCTTCCTCTACTGCAGCTTCCTTCCACTGGGAACTCCAGACACTTCTTCACCCAACTTTATTTTACTGACCCCGTAATAATTGTTTCTACTTTTGGGGGGCACAAGGCCAGCAATTACACCAGTGTATTACTGGTACTTTATTTTACTGACCCCGTAATAATTGTTTCTACTTTTGGGGGCACAATGCCAGCAATTACCCCAGTATATTACTGGTACTTTATTTTACTGACCCCGTAATAATTGTTTCTACTTTTGGGGGGCACAAGGCCAGCAATTACACCAGTGTATTACTGGTACTTTATTTTACTGACCCCGTAATAATTGTTTCTACTTTTGGGGGCACAAGGCCAGCAATTACCCCAGTATATTACTGGTACTTTATTTTACCAACCCCCGTAATAAATGTTTCTACTTTTGGGGGCACAAGGCCAGCAATTACCCCAGTGATTCACTGGTACTTTATTTTAGCCCCCCCCCCCGTCCATAAGGGTTTCAACTCGGAACGCAAAGGGCCATAACTCTATGCCGTGAAGCACATTCTCCGCCGCTCTACCGATCACTGGGCAATGCACCACCCACCACCACCAGCCCCCACCCCGCCGTCGTTAGTACCTATATAACAATCTGTACGTACCACACACTGTCGACGAAGACCTTCTGGTCAGAGGGGATGGCCATGTCTTTTTGTTCGTAAGGGCTGAAGTGAGAGGACCCCTGCTGACTGAGGTGTTGCCTTCTCTGCTCGAGGCCCTCGCGCAGCACCTGTTCATTAGCGGCAGTTAGGTAGGGGATACCTGGAAGTAGAGAGGGGGAGTGAGTGAGTGAGTGAGTGAGTGAGTGAGTGAGTGAGTGAGTGAGTGAGTGAGTGTGTGTGTGTGTGTGTGTGTGTGTGTGTGTGTGTGTGTGTGTAAACGAGAGGCAGAGATAGTGTGTGTGTGTGTATGTTTATATTTGTGTTTGTGTGTGTGTGTGTAGACAAGACGGGAGAGAGAGTGATGTGTGTGTATATATATGTGTGTGTGTGTGTGTGTGTGTGTGCATGTGTGTTATATATATATATATATGTGTGTATATATATATGTGTGTGTGTGTGTGTATATATGTGTGTGTGTGTGTGTGTATATATATGTGTGTGCATGTGTGTTATATATATATATATGTGTGTGTGTGTGTGTATATATATATATGTGTGTTATATATATATATATATATATATATATATGTGTGTGTGTGTGTTATAAATATATATATATATATATATGTGTGTGTGTGTGTGTTATAAATATATATATATATATATATGTGTGTGTGTGTTATAAATATATATATATATATATATGTGTGTGTCTGTGTATATATATATATATATATGTGTGTGTGTGTGTATATAGACAAGACAGGAGAGACATAATGTGTGTGTGAGGGTGTGAAACAGTTTGAATCCACAACTGACCTTCTCTGAAGACCTTGTTGAAGTCAAATCCTTGAGATGCTAGGAAATCTATACTGGAACTCTGCAAGAAAAAAACATTATATATGAAGATTTTATTGAAATCAAGATGGCAGATTCATCATCATCATACATCCGCTTTTCCCTGCTTGCAAGGGTGGGACGGGAACCGATTCTGGCTTGATTTCTACAGCTGGATGCCCTTCCTAACACCAACCTCATTTACAGTGAGTGCTGGGTGCTTTTTTGTTGTGGCACCTCCACGACCACTTTACAGTGAGTGCTGGGTGCTTTTTTGTTGTGGCACCTCCACGACCACTTTACAGTGAGTGCTGGGTGCTTTTTTGTTGTGGCACCTCCACGACCACTTTACAGTGAGTGCTGGGTGCTTTTTTGCCGTGGCACCTCCACGACCACTTTACAGTGAGTGCTGGGTGCTTTTTTGCCGTGGCACCTCCACGACCACTTTACAGTGGAATGATAGGGACCCCAGTCCCTATCATCTCATTTCTACAGCTGAGTAAACTGGAGCAATGTGAAATAAAGTGTCTTGCTCAAGGAAACAACACATCACCTGGTCTGAGAATTGAACTCACAACCTTTCATTTTTATGAAAAATACAATAGTATATATAGAGTAATGTAAATGTTATGTGAGATATCATGTGAGGTAAAGCCTTTACTGTGACAATACAATAGTATATATAGAGTAATGTAACTGTTATGTGAGATATTATGTGGGGTAAAGCCTTTACTGTGACAATACAATAGTATATATAGAGTAATGTAAATGTTATGCGAGATATTATGTGAGGTAAAGCCTTTACTGTGACAATACAATAGTATATATAGAGTAATGTAAATGTTATGTGAGATATTATGTGAGGTAAAGCCTTTACTGTGACAATACAATAGTATATATAGAGTAATGTAAATGTTATGTGAGATATTATGTGAGGTAAAGCCTTTACTGTGACAATACAATAGTATATATAGAGTAATGTAGATGTTATGTGAGATACTATGTGAGGTAAAGCCTTTACTGTGACAATACAATAGTATATATAGAGTAATGTAAATGTTATGTGAGGTATTATGTGAGGTAAAGCCTTTACTGTGACAATACAATAGTATATATAGAGTAATGTAAATGTTGTGTGAGATATTATGTGAGGTAAAGCCTTTACTGTGACAATACAATAGTATATATAGAGTAATGTAAATGCTAAAGGGTTAAGACTAACACTTTGGTTACCTACTCAGCCAAAAGCCAGCTCTGGTTCTATGAAATAAAATCACCCATTTTGAAGGTGATGATGATGATGATGATGCCAGTGACAAAAAACAGCAATGATGATGATGATGGTGATACTTAAAACTTACCTGACACAAGAATCTCTGATCAGGCGACTCTTTTTTGAAGGGTTTCGGAAAAATATAGAAGTTGAAGGGTTTTGTTTCATACCTGAGTAAGTAGAGTAAAAGAAAATGGTTAATGATAGGGTCCCACATGTTGGGTATACACACATACACACACACGTATATATGAAGCTGCATAAGTTGCCTCAACTTAAAATAAAATTAGAATTTAGCTTCGAACACAGCTGTATACAAATATGTATATATATGGAGGCACATGGCTTAGTGGTTAGAGCATTGGGCTTGCAATCGAAAGGTTGTGAGTTCAATTCTCAGACCGGGTGATGTGTTGTTTCCTTGAGCAAGACACTTTATTTCACATTGCTCCAGTTTACTCAGCTGTAGAAATGAGATGATAGGGACTGGGGTCCCTATCATTCCACTGTAAAGTGGTCGTGGAGGTGCCACGGCAAAAAAGCACCCAGCACTCACTGTAAAGTGGTCGTGGAGGTGCCACGGCAAAAAAGCACCCAGCCCTCACTGTAAAGTGGTCGTGGAGGTGCCACGGCAAAAAAAAGCACCCAGCACTCACTGTAAAGTGGTCGTGGAGGTGCCACGGTAAAAAAGTACCCAGCACTCACTGTAAAGTGGTCGTGGAGGTGCCACGGCAAAGAAAGCACCCAGCACTCACTGTAAAATGGTCGTGGAGGTGCCACGGCAAAAAAGCACCCAGCACTCACTGTAAATGAGATTGGTGTTAGGAAGGGCATCCAGCTGTAGAAATCAAGCCAGAATCAGTTCCTGTCCCACCCTTGCAAGCAGGGAAAAGCGGACGTAAAATGAAATGATGATGATATATATATATAGGAACGAGTAGGACCCCGACGGCTGAGCTCAAATCGTTTCGACGGCTAATTCTGGGCTGAATTAGCCGTCGAAACGGCTTGAGCTCAGCCGTCGGGGTCCTACTCGTTCCTATTACCCTAAGTATTGAGTACTTTGGTGCGTTATGGTCCATCTGGTTCCTTACCACATTTCCTTCGTTATATATATATATATATATGTGTGTGTGTGTGTGTAAAAGGTAAACAGAAATAACAACACAATCAGTACAGTATATGGAAGGTATATATTAAGTTAAAGCTTGGTATAGCAGGAAGAGGGTCTTAATATTTTGGACGCTAGTCCTTCATCAGAAGAAAGAATGAAAAATAAGATACATTGAGGGGACGGGCAGGGTTGGAATTGGAAAAACTGTCTTTAGATAAAAACAACAGGTCTTTTCATGCTGACATCTCTTGCAAAAATATACATCTATCTATATATATATATACATCTATCTATATATATATATATATATGTGTGTACGTCTGTGTATGTTGGTCTATGATATAATATAATATAATATATAGAGAGAGGGTGACAGAAGAGAGAACACGACTGCCCCCAACAAAACAAAACAAACCCTTTTTCTTAGCTACTTACTGCTTTGTTTCAGGGTCCAATTTAAATGTACACAGGCCAAACTGCAGCAATAAAAATTCAACTGACCCCTAGGGAGAGAAAGAAAGGAAGAGAGAATTATAGCAACACACATCATCATCATCGTTTAACATCTTTAATCTGTTATTTTAATAAATATTTGCTCTATGGGTTTATATATTATATATTATATATATATATATAATCCTTATCGACCCCTCTTTGAATTTTAGTCTTCACATTTATTATTACTATATATATATATATATATATATATATATATATATATATATGTATGTATGTATGGGTCTGAGACTTGGACACTGACCAAGAAACTCACTCAGATGGTGGATAGGTGCTACACGAGAATGCTGAGGATGGCTCGTTGTTGTAGTGGAGTCTGTGCTGCTGTACGGGTCTGAGACTTGGACACTGACCAAGAAACTCACTCAGATGGTGGATGGGTGCTACACGAGAATGCTGAGGATGGCTCGTTGTTGTAGTGGAGTCTGTGCTGCTGTACGGGTCTGAGACTTGGACACTGACCAAGAAACTCACTCAGATGGTGGATGGGTGCTACACGAGAATGCTGAGGATGGCTCTGAACATTAATC
>OZ024766.1:21120194-21122694 GCA_964016885.1 Eledone cirrhosa | reverse complement strand
TGACTTTTGGGAGGCTCCCGTACAGCTCTGAGTTCTTCATCCTCAGTGTATACTGATTAATGTTCAGAGCCATCCTCAGCATTCTCGTGTAGCACCCATCCACCATCTGAGTTAGTTTGTTGGTCAGTGTCCAAGTCTCAGACCCGTACGGCAGCACAGACTCCACTACAGCAATGAAGAGACGGATTTTCAGGTATTTACGAAGGTCCGACCTCAATAATGTAGGTGTCATGACAAAAAGTACCCAGTCCACACTGTAAAGTGGTCATGTAGGCCTCACAACAAACAACACCCAGTCCAAACTGTAAAGTGGTCATGTAGGTGTCACAACAAAAAGTACCCAGTCCACACTGTAAAGTGGTCATGTAGGTGTCACAACAAAAAGTACCCATTCCACACTGTAAAGTGGTCATGTAGGTGTCACAACAAAAAGTACCCAGCCCACACTGTAAAGTGGTCATGTAGGTGTCATGAAAAAAATGTACCCAGCCCACACTGTAAAGTGGTCATGTAGGTGTCACAACAAAAAGTACCCAGTCCACACTGTAAAGTAATCATGAAGGTGTCACAACAAAAAGTACCCAGTCCACACTGTAAAGTGGTCATGTAGGTGTCACAACAAAAAATACCCAGTCCAAACTGTAAAGTGGTCATGTAGGTATCACAACAAATAGTACCCAGTCCACACTGTAAAGTGGTCATGTAGGTGTCACAACAAAAAGTACTCAGCCCACACTGTAAAGTGGTCATGTAGGTGTCACAACAAAAAGTACCCAGTCCACACTGTAAAGTGGTCATGTAGGTGTCACAACAAAAAGTACCCAGTCCACACTGTAAAGTGGTCATGTAGGTGTCACAACAAAAAGTACCCAGTCCACACTGTAAAGTGGTCATGTAGGTGTCACAACAAAAAGTACCCAGTCCACACTGTAAAGTGGTCATGTAGGTGTCACAACAAAAAGTACCCAGTCCACACTGTAAAGTGGTCATGTAGGTGTCACAACAAAAAGTACCCAGTCCACACTGTAAAGTGGTCATGTAGTTGTCACAACAAAAAGTACCCAGTCCACACTGTAAAGTGGTCATGTAGGTGTCACAACAAAAAGTACCCAGTTCACACTGTAAAGTGGTCATGTAGGTGTCACAACAAAAAGTACCCAGTCCATACTGTAAAGTGGTCATGTAGGTGTCACAATAAAAAACACCCAGTCCACACTGTAAAGTGGTCATGTAGGTGTCACAACAAATAGCACCCAGTCCACACTGTAAAGTGGTCATGTAGGTGTCACAACAAAAAGTACCCAGTCCACACTGTAAAGTGGTCATGTAGTTGTCACAACAAATAGCACCCAGTCCACACTGTAAAGTGGTCATGTAGGTGTCACAACAAAAAGTACCCAGTCCACACTGTAAAGTGGTCATGTAGGTGTCACAACAAAAAGTACCCAGTCCACACTGTAAAGTGGTCATGTAGGTGTCACAACAAAAAGTACCCAGTCCAAACTGTAAAGTGGTCATGTAGGTATCACAACAAATAGTACCCAGTCCACACTGTAAAGTGGTCATGTAGGTGTCACAACAAAAAGTACTCAGCCCACACTGTAAAGTGGTCATGTAGGTGTCACAACAAAAAGTACCCAGTCCACACTGTAAAGTGGTCATGTAGGTGTCACAACAAAAAGTACCCAGTCCACACTGTAAAGTGGTCATGTAGGTGTCACAACAAAAAGTACCCAGTCCACACTGTAAAGTGGTCATGTAGGTGTCACAACAAAAAACACCCAGTCCACACTGTAAAGTGGTCATGTAGGTGTCACAACAAAAAGTACCCAGTCCACACTGTAAAGTGGTCATGTAGGTGTCACAATAAAAAACACCCAGTCCACACTGTAAAGTGGTCATGTAGGTGTCACAACAAAAAACACCCAGTCCACACTGTAAAGTGGTCATGTAGGTGTCACAACAAAAAGTACCCAGTCCACACTGTAAAGTGGTCATGTAGGTGTCACAATAAAAAACACCCAGTCCACACTGTAAAGTGGTCATGTAGTTGTCACAACAAAAAGTACCCAGTCCACACTGTAAAGTGGTCATGTAGGTGTCACAACAAAAAAGCACCCAGCACTTACTGTAAATGAGGTTGGTGCTAGGACGGGCATCCAGCTGTAGAAATCAAGCCAGAATCAGTTCCCGTATCAGCAAGACAAGGTCAGCCGACCGGACACTCCCCACAACAGGACAACCCGTCTAACCCATGCTAGCGTGGAAGAACGGACGTAAAACGGTGATGATGATTATGATGTTGATGTATGTATATATATATATATATATGTACATATTTGGAACTACCGTAAACTTTTGGTAGATTTATCTACATATGTACATATATATATATATATATATATTATCCTCAAGAAGAAGAAGAAAAAGAAGGTGAAGGAGAAAAAGAAAAAAAAGAAAAAAGAAAGAAAGAGAAGAAGAAGGAGAGGACAACAGACCA
>OZ024766.1:21090194-21092694 GCA_964016885.1 Eledone cirrhosa | reverse complement strand
GATAAACACTGACCAAATGGGACTTCTGGCTTAAGACAGAGACTTTAGACTTAATATTAACCGCCGAAGTTAACTTTGCCTTTCATCCTTACGGGGTCGATAAAATAAAGTACCAGTAATGCACTGGGTAATTTCTGGCCTTGTGCCTAAAGTAGAAACAATTATATATATGTGTGTTGAAGAATCGACCCCAGTATTTAACTGGTACTTTTTTTTATCGACCAGGGGAAGTAAGTAAGAGATATAGAGAAATAATCGACCCCAGTATTTAACTGGTACTTTTTGTATCGACCAGGGGAAGTAAGTAAGAGATATAGAGAAATAATCGACCCTAGTATTTAACTGGTACTTTTTTTATCGACCAGGGGAAGTAAGTAAGAGATATAGAGAAATAATCGACCCCAGTATTTAACTGGTACTTTTTTTATTGCTCTCAAATGCATGAAAGGTAAATTTGATCACAACAGGATTTGAATTGAAAGAGCACAGAGAGGTGTCCCATTATCTAAATATGTCCACCCTGCAAGCTGGTCGAGTTGATACCACAACAAAAAGGGCTCAATCCACCCTGTAATGGGGTTGTTTTGTTGCCACCCTGTAAAGTTGTGATGCTTTTCACACAACAAAAATACCCCCAGTCCACTCTGTAAAGTGGTCATGTAGGTGTCACAACTAAAAGTACCACCACCACCACCACCAACACCACCACTGCCACCACCACTACCACCACCATACCACGACCACCACCATACCAACAACACCACCACCACCATCACCATCATACCACCACTACCACCATACCACCACCATACCACCAAAACCACCACCACCACACCACCACCACCACACCACCGCCACCACCATACCACCAAAACCACCACCACCATACCACCACTACTACCACCATACCACCACCATACAACCAAAATCACCACCACCACCACCACCACCACCACCACCATACCACCACTACTACCACCACCACCACCACTATACCACCACCACCACCACCATACCACCATACCACCACCACCACCACCATACCACCATACCACCACCACCACCACCATACCACCACACCACCACCACCTACACCACCACCACCACACCACCACCACCATACCACCACCACCACCACACCACCACCACCACCACCAGCACCACCACCACCACCACCACACCACCACCACCACCACCATACCACCACCACCACCACCACCACCATACCACCACCACCACCACCACCACCACACCACCACACCACCACCACCATACCACCAAACCACCACCACCACCACCACCACCATACCACCACCAACACCAACACCAACACCACTACCACCATACCACCACCACCACTACCACCATACCACCACCACCACTACACCACCACCACCACACCATACCACCACCACCACCATACCACCACCACCACTACACCACCACCACCACACCACCACCACCACCACCACCATACCACCATACCACCACCACCACCACCACCACCATACCACCACACCACCATACCACCACCACCACCACCACCACCACCACCACCACTACCAACACCACCACCACCAAACCACCACCACCACACCACCACCACACACCACCACCACCACACCACCACCACCACCACACCACCACCACCACACCACCTCCACCATACCACCACACCACCACCACACCACCACCACCACCACACCACCACCACCACCACCACACCACCACCACCACCACCACCACACCACCACCACCACCACCACCATACCACCACACCACCACCACCACACCACCACACCACCACCACCACCACCACCATACCATACCACCACACCACCACCACCATAACACACCAAACATGCTACCACCATACCACCACACCACCACCACCACCACCACACCACCACCACCACCACCACCACCACCACCACCACCACCACCACCACACACCACCACCACCACACCACCACCACCACCATACCATACCACCACACCACCACACCACCATAACACACCAAACATGCTAACAGTGAAGTCAGTGGTTTTGTTAGTGACTGTTGCTAAACTATTACAACTGGAAGCAGGAAGAAATGACAAATATACTGGGGTATGTATGTATATATATATATGTAATTGCATGTATGTATATATGTGTGTAGGTATATGTGTATATATATATGTGTGTGTATGTGTACGTATATATATGTGTGTTTTTATCTGTATATTTATGTTTATATATATATGTGTGCTTCTATGTATGTATGTTTATATGCAATATATGTTTATATATGTGTGTGTGTGTATATATATATGTAAGTGTGTATATATATATGTATGTATGTGTATATGTATGTGTGTGTATGTGTACGTATATATATATATGTGTTTTTATCTGTATATTTATGTTTATATATATATGTGTGCTTCTATGTATGTATGTTTATATGCAAATATATGTTTATATATGTGTGTGTGTGTGTATGTATATGTGTGTATA
>OZ024766.1:21057694-21062694 GCA_964016885.1 Eledone cirrhosa | reverse complement strand
ACTTCTAACATATATATATATCATCATCATCATCATCATCATCATCGTTTAACATCCATTTTCCACGCTTGCATGGGTCTGGACGGGAATTTTCCCACTTGAGGCAAGAGTGGTTGTCCTGCTCGCATAGGACTGTCTGGCGGGTTTTCTACGGCTGGGTGCCCTTCCTAACACCAACCACGTTTACAGTGTGGAACTGGGAGGTTTTTACCGTGTTACCTACACGGCCACATTACAGCGTGGACTGTCTGGCGGGTTTTCTACGTCTGGATGCCCTTCCTAACACCAACCACGTTTACAGTGTGGAACTGGGAGGTTTTTACCGTGTTACCTACACGGCCACATTACAGCGTGGACTGTCTGGCGGGTTTTCTACGGCTGGGTGCCCTTCCTAACACCAACCACGTTTACAGTGTGGAACTGGGAGGTTTTTACCGTGTTACCTACACGGTCACATTACAGCGTGGACTGTGTGTTTTTTTTTGTCGTGACACCTAACCGTCTGGCGGGTTTTCTATGGCTGGATGCCCTTCCTAACACCAACCACGTTTACAGTGTGGGGCTGGGAGGTTTTTACCGTGTTACCTACACGGCCACATTACAATGTGGACTGTGTGTTTTTTTGTTGTGACACCTACACGTCTGGTGGGTTTTCTACAGCTGGATGCCCTTCCTAACACCAACCACGTTTACAGTGTGGAACTGGGAGGTTTTTACCGTGTTACCTACACGGCCACATTACAGCGTGGACCGTGTGTTTTTTTGTCGTGACACCTACACCTCTGGTGGGTTTTCTACGGCTGGATGCCCTTCCTAACACCAACCACGTTTACAGTGTGGAACTGGGAGGTTTTTACCGTGTTACCTACACGGCCACATTACAGTGTGGACTGCGTGTTTTTTTGTCGTGACACCTACACGACCTCATTTGTTTCGGGCTGGATGTTGTGGTACAAACATAACTTTACATTGAAAGGGGTGGTGTGGATGGGTTGGGGGTAGTGGGACGGGGGTGTATTTTGTTAGAGGTGCCTACTGACTGTAGTAGGTTTCACTTTGTACTTAGGTAAGGCGGGTCTTCTGTATTACTGTGTAGCGCCAAAGATCTATATTTATATATATATATATATATGTAAGAGGTTGATTTAACACTTCACTACTCACAAGTGTTTTTTAAGCTTCATATCATGTCTCCCTATTTTATCTGATGAGAACGCAAATATCATCCCATGATGATATTTGTTTTTGAAATGCGCATAATAAAATACTTGGAACTCTTTTAACCATCTTTTGATCTTATATTATATATATATATATATATATATATATATATTACGCAATAATACAGAGTACCCAACCTCCCATGGGTACAAGCTGAAGCATATAGACAATATGCCCTCACACTCTTCCACTGCAAGGTGGACATGGAGGTGCCACGGCAAAAAAAGCACCCAGCCCACACTGTAAAGTGGACGTGTAGGCGCCACGGAAAAAGCACCCACCACTCACTGTAAAGTGGTCGTGGAGGTGCCACGGCAAAAAAGCACCCAGCACTCACTGTAAAGTGGTCGTGGAGGTGCCACGGCAAAAAAGCACCCAGCACTCACTGTAAAGTGGTCATGGAGGTGCCACGGCAAAAAAGCACCCAGCACTCACTGTAAAGTGGTCGTGGAGGTGCCACGGCAAAAAAGCACCCAGCACTCACTGTAAATGAGGTTGGTGTTAGGAAGGGCATCCAGCTGTAGAAATCAAGCCAAAATCAGTTCCTGTATGAGCAAGACAAGGTCAGCCGACCAGACACTGCCCACAACAGGACAACCCGTCTAACCCATGCTAGCGTGGAAGAATGGACGTAAAACGGTGATGATGGTATATATATATATATATATGTGTGTGTGTCTGTGTATATATATATATGTGTGTGTATGGTGTGGTGTAGGGAAAGAGGTGATGTGGTCTACGATATATATGTATGTGTGTATATATGTATGTCTCATGGTCGGGTCGTTGGCGACTAAACTGGCAACCCCACCAAGGTTTCTTGGTGAGGAGGGTGACTTTGGACATCCTGCAGGACTAAAAACAAACCTGTCAAAGGGCAAAGGAGCTCTTAAGAGTCAATGGCCATCCAAAATCACCGGGAGAGATGACCCCTTAGCCTTTGTCAAGGCAGAATTCTAGGAGAAGGAAAACTCTGATATAACACCTGCAACCCTGATGGTATCCAATGATGTTGACTTGTTCTTCTTTTTGGTAAATATCATCTTGGTTAAGAGAGTGGGACTGGCTTTGTGCAGTGCCTTTGCTCACTATAAAAGCTTCACGGCACAGGCATTGCTTTATATCTGGATATCTCTCTGCCCTTGTCGTCACAGGGTACCATGGGCCCAGCACTATGTGTCAATAATTGTCACAAGTGTAGTGTTTGTACCAGAGTTTTCAAGTCGCTGGCTGGACTAAAAAGTCACACTCGTTCAGCGCATCGGTAGGGGTTCTCCTACATGGATATAAAGTAGTGGCCGTACTCGAAAACGAGTTGGCAGCCACCATGTGTATATATATATATGTCTGTCTGTGGTGTGGTGTGGTGTAGAGAAAAGCGGGCGGTGTGGTCTAAGATATGTTATGTAGGCCACTAGGCCTTTTGTAAAGTGACCACATTGTTGAAAGTTGGTCAGTCAAGTGTCCTTGATGGAGGTGGTGGTGGTGGTGGTGGTGGTGGTGGTAGTGGCGATGGTGGTGGTGGAGGCGGAGGCGGTGGCGGTGGCGGTGGTGGTGGTGGGATGGTGGTGGTGGTGTTGGAGGTGTTGGGATGGTGGTGGTGGTGTTGGTGGTGTAGTGGTGTTGTTGTTGTTGGTGGTGGTGCTGGTGGTGGTGGTGGTGATGTTTCTGATGATGATTATGCTGATGATGATGACCTATTTAGTCATGAAACATAGAACCATTGGCAACAGGAAATGCCTAAGCCTGTGGTATGAACTGTTATACACACACACACACACACACACACACACATATATATATATATATATATATATATATATATATATATATATATATATATATATATATATATATATATATAGAGAGAGAGAGAGAGAGAGAGAGAGAGAGAGAGAGAGAGAGAGAGAGAGAGAGAGAGAGAGAGAGAAAGAGATTTACAAATTTATTATTTAAAACACCACATTCCAGAAGAGTAGGAATAATATGTATTGCATAACACTAACACGTGTTTCATTGAATGTGTTATATATTAATCTAGGATCCCAAATATTTGATTCTTTCAATCAAATTAAATTGAATCCTACTACAAATTTGTGGTGTTTACATATGATTGTTTAGGTAGTAAAGATACTATAAACATTTAGTACAAAACAACACTATGACTACATCACATTAAATATTAAAGTCTTTACTGTAATATTGTAAATATTCACAACAATCTGTCCACCAGTAAAGATACTATAAACATTTAGTACAAAACAACACTATGACTACATCACATTAAATATTAAAGTCTTTACTGTAATACTGTAAATATTCACAACAATCTGTCCACCAGTAAAGATACTATAAACATTTAGTAGAAAACAACACTATGACTACATCACATTAAATATTAAAGTCTTTACTGTAATACTGTAAATATTCACAACAATCTGTCTACCAGTAAAGATACTATAAACATTTAGTACGAAACAACACTATGACTACATCACATTAAATATTAAAGTCTTTACTGTAATACTGTAAATATTCACAACAATCTGTCCACCAGTAAAGATACTATAAACATTTAGTACAAAACAACACTATGACTACATCACATTAAATATTAAAGTCTTTACTGTAATACTGTAAATATTCACAACAATCTGTCCACCAGTAAAGATACTATAAACATTTAGTAGAAAACAACACTATGACTACATCACATTAAATATTAAAGTCTTTACTGTAATACTGTAAATATTCACAACAATCTGTCTACCAGTAAAGATACTATAAACATTTAGTACGAAACAACACTATGACTACATCACATTAAATATTAAAGTCTTTACTGTAATACTGTAAATATTCACAACAATCTGTCCACCAGTAAAGATACTATAAACATTTAGTACAAAAACAACACTATGACTACATCACATTAAATATTAAAGTCTTTACTGTAATACTGTAAATATTCACAACAATCTGTCCACCAGTAAAGATACTATAAACATTTAGTACAAAACAACACTATGACTACATCACATTAAATATTAAAGTCTTTACTGTAATACTGTAAATATACACAACAATCTGTCCACCAGTAAAGATACTATAAACATTTAGTACAAAACAACACTATGACTACATCACATTAAATATTAAAGTCTTTACTGTAATACTGTAAATATTCACAACAATCTGTCCACCAGTAAAGATACTATAAACATTTAGTAAAAACAACACTATGACTACATCACATTAAATATTAAAGTCTTTACTGTAATACTGTAAATATTCACAACAATCTGTCCACCAGTAAAGATACTATAAACATTTAGTACAAAACAACACTATGACTACATCACATTATATATTAAAGTCTTTACTGTAATACTGTAAATATTCACAACAATCTGTCCACCAGTAAAGATACTATAAACATTTAGTACAAAACAACACTATGACTACATCACATTAAATATTAAAGTCTTTACTGTAATACTGTAAATATTCACAACAATCTGTCCACCAGTAAAGATACTATAAACATTTAGTACAAAACAACACTATGACTGCATCACATTAAATATTAAAGTCTTTACTGTAATACTGTAAATATACACAACAGTCTGTCCACCAGTAAAGATACTATAAACATTTAGTAGAAAACAACACTATGACTACATCACATTAAATATTAAAGTCTTTACTGTAATACTGTAAATATACACAACAGTCTGTCCACCAGTAAAGATACTATAAACATTTAGTACAAAACAACA
>OZ024766.1:21047694-21050194 GCA_964016885.1 Eledone cirrhosa | reverse complement strand
AACACTCTATTTAAGGTCGTAATTAGCGTCCTTTAGACTCACCTGGATCACAGGTAAACACTCTATTAAGGGTCGTAATTAGCGTCCTTTAGACTCACCTGGATCACAGGTAAACACTCTATTTAAGGTCGTAATTAGCGTCCTTTAGACTCACCTGGATCACAGGTAAACACTCTATTTAAGGTCGTAATTAGCGTCCTTTAGACTCACCTGGATCACAGGTAAACACTCTATTTAAGGTCGTAATTAGCGTCCTTTAGACTCACCTGTATCACAGGTAAACACTGTATTTAAGGTCGTAATTAGCGTCCTTTAGACTCACCTGTATCACAGGTAAACACTCTATTTAAGGTCGTAATTAGCGTCTTAGACTCACCTGTATCACAGGTAAACACTGTATTTAAGGTCGTAATTAGCGTCCTTTAGACTCACCTTGATCACAGGTAAACACTCTATTTAAGGTCGTAATTAGCGTTCTTTAGACTCACCTGTATCACAGGTAAACACTCTATTTAAGGTCGTAATTAGCGTCCTTTAGACTCACCTGGATCACAGGTAAACACTCTATTTAAGGTCGTAATTAGCGTCCTTTAGACTCACCTGGATCACAGGTAAACACTCTATTTAAGGTCGTAATTAGCGTCCTTTAGACTCACCTGGATCACAGGTAAACACTCTATTTAAGGTCGTAATTAGCGTCCTTTAGACTCACCTGGATCACAGGTAAACACTCTATTTAAGGTCGTAATTAGCGTCCTTTAGACTCACCTGGATCACAGGTAAACACTCTATTTAAGGTCGTAATTAGCGTCCTTTAGACTCACCTGATCACAGGTAAACACTCTATTTAAGTCGTAATTAGCGTCCTTTAGACTCACCTGATTAACGAACGAAACAAATATTTTTTTTCTTTCTTTTCAGATTTCCAGTAGAAGTCTCGAGAGATCCGACAGTCAGAGAGAGTCCATTCTACATGCGGGCAGCAAGAGAGACAAAACCTCCCTGATGGGGGCTGGTGGAGCCGGAGCCGGCGGCGGCGTGGGCGGCGGCGTGGGCGTCGGCAGAGTCGTCGGACAGGGCAAGCCGCACCGCCGCCGCCGCCCCCGGGACTACCACGAACGCCGCCGCCGACGCCTCCTCCTCCTCGGCGACGCCGCCGCCATTGCAACCAACACCACCGCCGCCGCCGCCGCCGCCGCCGCCAAGACGAAGATGACGAGAAAGAAGACGCGGCGTAAGAAGAAGAAGAAGGAGAAGAAGCACGGAGTGGCGACGGCGGCGGCGCCTCCCGCTGGCGTCGGCGGCGGCGTCATGAGCGCCATGAGCCGCCACTACACGCCGTGGGGAGCCTGGTCGCAGTGCACGTCGAGGTGCGAGCAGATCCGCACAAGGAACTGTCGGGAGGCGGCCGTGTGCGGCAGCAACGTCATAAAGGTGAAACGGCACTGCAGGAACAGGAGCAGGAACTGCAGCTTCCTGACATACAAGGTGAGTGGTGGTGGGGGTGGTGGGGGGGGGGGCCTCGCCCCGCCCCCAGGGGGGGGGGGACCCTAGGAGGCCAAGGACCGGGAGCAAAGTGCAGAGAGCAGAGCCTGGGCGAGCAGAAACTGCAGCTTCCTGACATACAAGGTGAGTGGTGGTGGTGGTGGGGGCAGGGGGGGGGGGGTAGAGAGGGAGAGGGCAGGGCCTCACCCCGCCCCGGGGGGGGACCCTAGGAGGCCAAGGACCGGGAGCAAAGTGCAGAGAGCAGAGCCTGGGCGAGCAGAAACTGCAGCTTCCTGACATACAAGGTGAGTGGTGGGGGGTAGAGAGAGAGAGAGAGAGAGAGAGCAGGGCTCCCCGGGGGGGGGGGGGGACCCTAAGAGGCCAAGGACCGGGAGCAAGGGGCAGAGCAGGGCCGGGGCGAGCAGGAACTGCAGCTTCCTGACATACAAGGTGAGTGGTGGTGGTGGTGGGGGGGGGGGGGAGATCAGCCTCGCCCCGGGGTGAGGTGGGGTGGGCAGAGGCCCTGGGAGGCCAAGGTGTTACAAGTCCGCATAACTGATTTTTCGTTTTTTTATACTATATATATATATATATATAGTAATAATAATAAAATTGAAGACTCTAAAAACAAAACCTGTCAAAGGGCAAAGGAGCTCTTAAGAGTCAATGGCCATCCAAAATCACCAGGAGAGATGACCCCTTAGCCTTTGTCAAGGCAGAATTCTAGGAGAAGGAAAACTCTGATATAACACCTGCAACCCTGATGGTATCCAATGATGTTGACTTGTTCTTCTTTTTGGTAAATATCATCTTGGTTAAGAGAGTGGCACTGGCTTTGTGCAGTGCCTTTGCTCACTATAAAAGCTTCACGGCACAGGCATTGCTTTATATCTGGAGATCTCTCTGCACTTGTCGTCACATGGTACCATGGGCCCAGCACTATATGTCAATAATTGTCACAAGTGTAGTGTCTGTACCAGAGTTTTCATGTCGCTGGCTGGACTAAAAAGTCACA
>OZ024766.1:21005194-21042694 GCA_964016885.1 Eledone cirrhosa | reverse complement strand
AAATACGTATAATAAAATAAATAGGGATAGACTAAAGTAACTGACTTTTGTTTATTACTAGAATAAATTTCAAATACTGCCGAGGTTAACCATTGCATTTCATCCTTACAGGGTCGATAAAATAAAGTACCAGTAATACACTGGAGTAATTGCTGGCCTTGTGCCCCCAAAAGTAGAAACAATTATTATAATAAAACTCTGGATAAACATATACAGTTGAGTGCTTGACTTCTGTTATATAAAAATCGACTGATTCTAAATCAACTAACTATCTCTAATTAAATAAATGTATATATATGAATGTATGTATAGTATATTTGGCAATATGCCGTATGTTTAATTCAAAACATTTAGAAGACTTTACACTATCAGTTTTAACCCTTTAGCATTTAAACCAGCCGTATCCGGCCAGAATTCTCTCACCTCTTTCTGTTGAAACTGGCCATAACCAGCTGCTCATACTTATGTTAAGGTATTGTTCTCAAAATAAACAATATCAAAATATCATAGATTCAATGTTATGTGACGTAAAGCCTTTACCATGAGAATACAACAGTGTATATATAGAGTAATGGGTTAAAGGGTTAAAGTGGTGACTATGTCACTTACTTCTTTTCGGCGAAAGAAGGGAGAGAAGCTGACAGTCTGTTTCCCGCTGGTTGGAGATCATCAGAGCCACGTACTGCCCTACTTCCGCCGAAAATTATCGAAGCTGGATTCTTATAGAGAATTCCAAAAACTGATAACGTATGGGCTTCTAAATGTTTTAAATTAAACATACGATATATTGCCAGATATACTATACATACATTTCACAGCACCACTACTAATACTTAATCTTTGCTGGACCAGCAATTGCTCTGTATAATCAGCTCCTGATTATTACTGGAATTCTATAAGAATCCAACTTCTATAATTTTCAGCAAAGGCAGTGGAATGTTTAGTCTTGATAAACACCAACCAGCAAGAAACATTTGAGATTCTAGTACTGATATTCTTAACGAAGTTTCTAAAAACAGTGGGAGGGTGGCATGAGTCCTTGTGAATGTAATTGAGTTTCTCGTTTAGCTTATGGAAGGGTCTGTGGGTGTGTGTGCGAAGGTCTAAATTAATGTCTAAGAAATCTACGCTAGAGAGGTTGGTGGCTACTGTTATCCTAAGGCCTAACTCATTGAAGGTAGAAGCTAAGTCTTTTTTAAACCGGTCGAGGTCGTGACCAGTTTTATGGCTCGATAAAGTCAGTCCATCCTCACTCACGGTATATTCCCGTGTGGAAGTCCGGGAATCTAACACGTAATATGTCTAAGATAAAAAGGCCAACCAAGTCACATACGTCATCACTGTCAAATGATCCCATGGAGATGTCGAACAGGTCTGAAGATGTAGACTTCTTTGACCAAGCTAGTCTGTCGTTGAAGAGGAGGGTTTTCCAACCCTGAGAGCAAGAAGCAGGATTGTCAATCACTCTCCATTTCTTTTTGCCGCAAATAAGTAAGTGAGATAGTCACTACTTTAAAACTTTACGGTCTTCTAAAACTTTACGGTCTTCTAAATGTTTTTAATTAAACATACAGCATATTGCCAAATATAATATACATACATTCAAGTGTATATTGCTATTTCAGAGCACCATTCCTAATATATAAATATATATATTTTAGTATTTTCTTAGATTCTGTATTAGTCCACTAGGCCGGTATGGGGTTTGAAAACTCTGTTGGGTGGTAGGGTTGGGTTGGGATATGTTGCCGAAATAAAAAGGTGATGGTGAAGGCCGCAAGGGGGTAACAAAGATTGAAAAAACTGCGTGAAGAGAATTCAGTTTAATCTGGGGGTAAATCAGGTTGGGTTGGTTTGGGGTTTAATTTTCAACTATTTTTTTTTTCAGAGATCTGCTTAAACCCATATAGCTGACTGCTGAGCACGGCTCAAGCATCTTGGACAGTTGCTCAGTCAGTCGCTTGGTCAGTCACAGGTCTCAAATATTATATCCATATATATATATGTATATATATACATATATATATATATATATATAAATATATATATATAAATATATATAAATATATATATATATATATATATATATAAATATACATATATATATATATATAAATATATATATATATATAAATATATATATTAATATCTAGCACTGTAAATATATCTTCCATCTATCTCTATCTCTATATATGTATATATATATATATATATATATATATATATATATATATATACATACATAAATATATAAACATATATATGTATACATATATATACACATACATTATATATGTATAAATACAAATATATATACACACGCACACACACATATATATATAAATATATATATATATATATATATATATATATATATATATATATATATATATATACACACATATATATGTATATATATATACACATATATATGTATATATATATACACATATATATGTATATATATATATATATATACATATATATATGTATATATATATATATATATACCTAACATATATATGTATAAGTGTATCTATTTATCATTTAATATTTCCTTGCGTATACAAAATGTTCTCTGAAACCATATGTAATAAATATAAATATTCTACATCCTTGTGTGTCTGTTTTTTATTTATATACACCAGCATATACATACATGATTTACGTTCACACCAAGAACAACATGTAAGAACCTTTGTTAAGTTATATTCCATTAGAAATATGGTAATGAAAGGGTTAAAGTGTTTATATTTTTATATTTATGTAAGAACCTTTGTTAAGTTATGTTCCATTAGAAATATGGCAACGAAAGGGTTAAAGTGTTTATATTTATGTAAGAACCTTTGTTGAGTTATGTTCCATTAGAAATATGGTAATGAAAGGGTTAAAGTGTTTATATTTAGGTAAGAACCTTTGTTAAGTTATGTTCCATTAGAAATATGGTAACGAAAGGGTTAAAGTGTTTATATTTATGTAAGAACCTTTGTTGAGTTATGTTCCATTAGAAATATGGTAATGAAAGGGTTAAAGTGTTTATATTTATGTAAGAACCTCTGTTAAGTTATGATCCATTAGAAATATGGTAATGAAAGGGTTAAAGTGTTTATATTTATGTAAGAACCTCTGTTAAGTTATGTTCCATTAGAAATATGGCAATGAAAGGGTTAAAGTGTTTATATTTATGTAAGGACCTTTGTTGAGTTATGTTCCAGTAGAAATATGGTAATGAAAGGGTTAAAGTGTTTATATTTATGTAAGAACCTTTGTTAAGTTATGTTCCACTAGAAATATGGTAATGAAGGGTTAAAGTGTTTATATTAATGTAAGGACCTTTGTTAAGTTATGTTCCATTAGAAATATGGTAATGAAAGGGTTAAAGTGTTTATATTAATGTAAGGACCTTTGTTAAGTTATGTTCCATTAGAAATATGGTAATGAAAGGGTTAAAGTGTTTATATTAATGTAAGGACCTTTGTTAAGTTATGTTCCATTAGAAATATGGTAATGAAAGGGTTAAAGTGTTTATATTTATGTAAGAACCTCTGTTAAGCTATGTCCCATTAGAAATATGGTAATGAAAGGGTTAAAGTGTTTATATTTATGTAAGAACCTCTGTTAAGCTATGTCCCATTAGAAATATGGTAATGAAAGGGTTAAAGTGTTTATATTTATGTAATAACCTCCTTTGTTAAGCTATGTTCCATTAGACATATGGTAATGAAAGGGTTAAAGTGTTTATATTTATGTAAGAACCTTTGTTAAGTTATGTTCCACTAGAAATATGGTAATGAAAGGGTTAAAGTGTTTATATTTATGTAAGAACCTTTGTTGAGTTATGTTCCAGTAGAAATATGGAAATGAAAGGGTTAAAGTGTTTATATTTATGTAAGAACCTTTGTTAAGTTATCTTCCATTAGAAATATGGTAATGAAAGGGTTAAAGTGTTTATATTTATGTAAGAACCTTTGTTAAGTTATGTTCCATTAGAAATATGGTAACGAAAGGGTTAAAGTGTTTATATTTATGTAAGAACCTTTGTTGAGTTATGTTCCATTAGAAATATGGTAATGAAAGGGTTAAAGTGTTTATATTTATGTAAGAACCTCTGTTAAGTTATGATCCATTAGAAATATGGTAATGAAAGGGTTAAAGTGTTTATATTTATGTAAGAACCTCTGTTAAGTTATGTTCCATTAGAAATATGGCAATGAAAGGGTTAAAGTGTTTATATTTATGTAAGGACCTTTGTTGAGTTATGTTCCAGTAGAAATATGGTAATGAAAGGGTTAAAGTGTTTATATTTATGTAAGAACCTTTGTTAAGTTATGTTCCACTAGAAATATGGTAATGAAGGGTTAAAGTGTTTATATTAATGTAAGGACCTTTGTTAAGTTATGTTCCATTAGAAATATGGTAATGAAAGGGTTAAAGTGTTTATATTAATGTAAGGACCTTTGTTAAGTTATGTTCCATTAGAAATATGGTAATGAAAGGGTTAAAGTGTTTATATTAATGTAAGGACCTTTGTTAAGTTATGTTCCATTAGAAATATGGTAATGAAAGGGTTAAAGTGTTTATATTTATGTAAGAACCTCTGTTAAGCTATGTCCCATTAGAAATATGGTAATGAAAGGGTTAAAGTGTTTATATTTATGTAAGAACCTCTGTTAAGCTATGTCCCATTAGAAATATGGTAATGAAAGGGTTAAAGTGTTTATATTTATGTAATAACCTCCTTTGTTAAGCTATGTTCCATTAGACATATGGTAATGAAAGGGTTAAAGTGTTTATATTTATGTAAGAACCTTTGTTAAGTTATGTTCCACTAGAAATATGGTAATGAAAGGGTTAAAGTGTTTATATTTATGTAAGAACCTTTGTTGAGTTATGTTCCAGTAGAAATATGGAAATGAAAGGGTTAAAGTGTTTATATTTATGTAAGAACCTTTGTTAAGTTATCTTCCATTAGAAATATGGTAATGAAAGGGTTAAAGTGTTTATATTTATGTAAGAACCTTTGTTAAGTTATGTTCCAAACACGATAGTGTCTTTCATTATACATATATATACATACATATGTGTATGTATGTATATATGTATGTATATGTGTGTGTGTATATATATATATGTATGTGTATATGTATATGTATGTATATGTATGTACATGTGTGTATATGTATGTATGTATGTCTGTGTGTATATATATATATACATATACATACACACACACATACACATATATATATATATATATATATACACACATGTACATACATATATACAGATATAGACACACATATACACACACATATATATATATACACACACACATACCCACATACACATATAGACATACACCCTCCCCCCATATATATATACATATATATATATATATATATACATACATGCAAGCAGGGAAAAGCGGCCATAAAATGATGATGATATAAACACACATAAACCCACACACACACACATATATATATATATATATATATATATATATATATATACACACAGACACACATATATATATATATATATATATATATACACATATATATATATATACACACACAGACACACATATATATATATATACACACACAGACACACATATATATATGTATATATACACACACACACAGACACATATATATATACACACACACACATATATACACACACACACACACACACAGAACACATATATATATATACACACACACACACACATATATATACACAGACAGAGACACGCACGCAACAGAAAACAACAGTAATTCTTTTCAGCCTCAATCAAACAAATATCAAAAAGAAAAAAAAGGGGGGCGGGGGGCGAAGGAAGGGGACAAAAACAACAACAGCAACAACAACAACAACAGCAAAAAAAACCAACAACAACAGCAGCAGCAGCAAAATAAACCACCACCAACAACAACAACAACAACAGCAGCAAAAAAATCCCCAACAACAACAACAACAGCAGCAGCAGCAAAAAAAACCCAACAAACAACAACAAGAAAAAAAAAAATTTTTAAAACCCCAAAGTGCAAGGCAATTAACCGAAATGTCTCTGAAGATGGTCACTGGGGTGAGCGAAGTTCAGCTAAGCGTTCTGCTTGTTAGCACTGAACTAGATATAAATGTTAATAAATGCTATACAACCAGATCTCACATATAACAGGCAGAAGTCACAGAGTGCATGTGGCTGAACTTCAAAGGAAAACTAAAGATTTTTCATGTTTTTGTATTCACAAATAAAGAGAAAAACTGCATAAATACTCCGCCATTATAATATTTTGATTTTGTCAGAAGACGAGGATGATGTATTTATTTACCCTAGAAATGAGGGCAGCCTTGGTTCTATGAAGGGTTGTTTTTCCCCACCCACCCCCCACCATACACACACACGAATTACCCTCACTTTATGTCCATCATCATCTGTTTAAAGTCCATCTTCCACGCCAGCATGGGTTTAGACGGGAGTTGTCCCACTTGAGGCAAGATTGGTCGGGTGACCATGTCTCGCTCGTATAGTACTGTCTGGCAGGTTTTCTACGGCTGGCTGGATGCCCTTCCTAACACCAACCGCATTTACAGTGTGGACTGGGAGGTTTTTACCATGTCTCCTACATGACCACTTTACAGTGTGGACTGGGAGCCTTTTTACTGTGTCTCCTACATGACCACTTTACAGTGTGGACTGGGAGCCTTTTTACTGTGTCTCCTACATGACCACTTTACAGTGTGGACTGGGAGCCTTTTTACTGTGTCTCCTACATGACTACTTTACAGTGTGGACTGGGAGCCTTTTTACTGTGTCTCCTACATGACCACATTACAGTGTGGACTGGGAGCCTTTTTACTGTGTCTCCTACATGACCACTTTACAGTGTGGACTGGGAGCCTTTTTACTGTGTCTCCTAGATAACCACTTTACAGTGTGGACTGGGAGCCTTTTTACTGTGTCTCCTACATGACCACTTTACAGTGTGGACTGGGAGCCTTTTTACTGTGTCTCCTACACGACCACTTTACAGTGTGGACTGGGAGCCTTTTTACTGTGTCTCCTACATGACCACTTTACAGTGTGGACTGGGAGCCTTTTTACTGTGTCTCCTAGATAACCACTTTACAGTGTGGACTGGGAGCCTTTTTACTGTGTCTCCTACATGACCACTTTACAGTGTGGACTGGGAGCCTTTTTACTGTGTCTCCTACATGACCACCTTACAGTGTGGACTGGGAGCCTTCTTACTGTGTCTCCTACATGACCACTTTACAGTGTGGACTGGGAGCCTTTTTACTGTGTCTCCTACATAACCACCTTACAGTGTGGACTGGGAGCCTTTTTACTGTGTCTCCTACATGACCACTTTACAGTGTGGACTGGGAGCCTTTTTACTGTGTCTCCTACATGACCACCTTACAGTGTGGACTGGGAGCCTTCTTACTGTGTCTCCTACATGACCACTTTACAGTGTGGACTGGGAGCCTTTTTACTGTGTCTCCTACATGACCACTTTACAGTGTGGACTGGGAGCCTTTTTACTGTGTCTCCTACATGACCACTTTACAGTGTGGACTGGGAGCCTTTTTACTGTGTCTCCTACACGACCACTTTACAGTGTGGACTGGGAGCCTTTTTACTGTGTCTCCTACACGACCACTTTACAGTGTGGACTGGGAATCTTTTTACTGTGTCTCCTACACGACCACTTTACAGTGTGGACTGGGAGCCTTTTTACTGTGTCTCCTACATGACCACTTTACAGTGTGGACTGGGAGCCTTTTTACTGTGTCTCCTACATGACCACCTTACAGTGTGGACTGGGAGCCTTTTTACTGTGTCTCCTACATGACCACCTTACAGTGTGGACTGGGAATCTTTTTACTGTGTCTCCTACATGACCACCTTACAGTGTGGACTG
The DNA here is from genome assembly GCA_964016885.1 of Eledone cirrhosa. NCBI lineage: Eukaryota > Metazoa > Mollusca > Cephalopoda > Octopoda > Eledonidae > Eledone > Eledone cirrhosa. The sequence goes on along the minus strand of OZ024766.1, from coordinate 21,034,760 downwards.
GGAATCTTTTTACTGTGTCTCCTACATGACCACTTTACAGTGTGGACTGGGAGCCTTTTTACTGTGTCTCCTACATGACCACTTTACAGTGTGGACTGGGAGCCTTATTACTGTGTTTCCTACGTGACCACTTTACAGCGTGGCCTGTCATATTCAAATAAACAACACCAACAAACAGTGCTGTACTCTAAAACAAAAAAAAAACGCGAGGAGGTGGTCCATTATTTACACGAGGAACTGTTTTCTACCCTACACCGGCAACAACAACAATCTAAGGGAGATAACTAGCTTTTGCTTCCTCCAGTTTATTCGATTCTCCATCGCTGTGTTACAACAACGGACCGTATATATATATATACATACATATATGTGTATATACACACAATGTATGTAGATATATTTATTTAATTTGTTCTACGCATTGCTTGATCTTCGTGATAATATATCACCTACTCTCCATTAGAAATCACAACGATTTGAACACATATCATATATATATACACTGTATATATATATATATACACACACATATTCTGTATATATATATATACATACACATATACTGTATATATATATATAATTTTGACTGATATACATACATACACACACACATATATATATATATATATATATACAGAGATTTTAACCCTTACACACACATCATTTTAACCTATAAACACAAATATATACACACAGTGTATGCACGTATACACACATACATATATATATATACATATACACATACATATATATACACATACACACACACATATATATATATATATATATATTATATATATTATATAAATATAGTTTCCATTTATCAATATCTTGGAATACTTACTCCAATATAACTGTTGAGTGCTCTATATCAGTTATAAACATTTGTGTTTGTCGGAATACCAACAAATTAAATACAACTTCTACACACACACACATATATATATACATACATACATAGTGTATATATATATATATATACATATACATATATATATATATAGTGTATATATATATATATAGTGTATATATATATATACAATATATTAACAAATGGAAACTATATTTATAAAACCATATTTATTTCATTATACATATTTCAAGGGCCACCAAGGCAAATTACGGTGCGCTTTCATCAGATAAAATACAATACAGATTAGTTTTATAAACAAATATCGACATACCCTGAAAAAAAAAAACAAAAAAAAAAACAACCTTACCGGTTTGAACTATTTCAGAGTCCAGAAATAGCCGTCGAAACGGCTTGAGCTCTGCCGTCGGGGTCCTGAACGCTCAAAGGAGTTGAAGAAAACTTTATTTATTTCGGAGAACTGGAAAGAAAAGACAGAAAGAAAGAGAGATAGAAGGAGAAAAGCAAAAAAAAAACAACACAAAAAAACAAAATGGCTTCTTTTTCAGAGAAGACTGACTTCGTTAAAGTCCACAAAGGCAGTTACTATGATTCCGACTTCGACAGCGAAGCGGAGGCTGGCAGAGGTGGTATGTCTGGTGTGACGGGTAATGCTGGACAAGACGATAACAGAGGTAACTACCGCCGCCGCCGCCACGATGGTGATAATGGCGACGACGACGACGATGATGATGATGGTGGTGATGGTGGTGGTGGTGGCGGCGGCGGTGGTGGTGAATACGACCCGACGCTGTTGCGGCCCTCCGTCAGACCCCCCGCTCTCCCGAAGAGGGCGAAGGCGGAGAGGAAAGAGAAGGAGAGGCGGAAACGGCGTCGGGATGAATCGGCGGAGCGCCGCCGCCGCGGTCGCCGCGCCAGCAACGCCGGCGGCGGCAAGCGTTCGAGACGCGAGGACGCTTTCGGCCAGAAGAAGCAATGCCTGCTGGCCGAGCGCTCGGCGGAGGGGGCGCGCGTGCACCGCTTCCACGTGGCCAGCATGGACGCCTACTCGCGCCACAAGAAGTTCATCAACGACTACATGTCGTACTACGGCGGCACGCGGGCTGAGTTTGCGCGCGACGCCTCCAAGGACCGGACCGACCTGGACGTGATACGGGAGAACCACCGCTTCCTCTGGTCCGACGACTCCGACTCCGGCGACGGCGGTGACAACAAGACCTGGGAGAGGAAGCTAGCCAAACGCTACTACGACAAGCTCTACAAGGAGTACTGCATCACAGACCTCAGCCGATACAAGGAAAACAAGGTGGCCCTCCGCTGGCGCATGGAGAAAGAGGTTGTCAGTGGCAAGGGCCAGTTTGTGTGCGGAGAAAAAAGCTGCCCCGAAAAGGAAGGGCTGAAAAGCTGGGAGGTTAATTTCGGTTATGTTGAGCAAGGGGAGAAGAAAAACGCGCTTGTTAAGGTGCGTCTCTGCCCAGATTGTTCCTATAAATTAAATTACCATCATCAACGAAGAGAGATAAAGCCGCTGAAGAACAGGAAGAAGCTAACGAAAGAGGCTGCGATGATGAAGAAGAAGAGGAATAAGAGGAAGGGTGAAGAGATGGGCGGAGATGAAGAAGCCGGTAGCAGCAACGGTGGCGGGGAGCCATCTTCTGCGTCTTCTAATTTGTGGCAAGGCCCTGCTAAAGCGGAAGTCTCAAAGTCTAGAGACGAAGAGTTTGAATCATACTTCGAAGATATGTTTTTGTGAAGGGGGGTGAAATATATTATGAAAAAAGGGGATTCCCGTGTGTTTATCTCTATCTCCACCTCTACCTCTGTTTTTATAAAGGACTTATGTGATATGGACTGAGAACAAGAGACAGTGGTGGTGTGTTTATCTCTAGCTCTCCTATCATGGCAACTTGCTACCAGCTGGAACTACCAATAGCTGATCTGATGAAAATATACATATATAAACTTATTATTATCCTGTTTTTATAGGACTGTCGTGGTTGAGAGAGACCAAGAGACAGGGGGGGGCTGTCTATAAATCTCAATCTACCTGTTTTTATAGGACTGTCGTGGTTCAGAGAGACAGGGGTGTGTCTATAAATCTCAATCTACCTGTTTTTATAGGACTGTCGTGGTTGAGAGAGACCAAGAGACAGAGGGGGCTGTCTATAAATCTCAATCTACCTGTTTTTATAGGACTGTCGTGGTTGAGAGAGACCAAGAGACAGGGGTGTCTATAAATCTCAATCTACCTGTTTTTATAAAAGGACTGTCGTGGTTGAGAGAGACAGGGGTGTGTCTATAAATCTCAATCTACCTGTTTTTATAAAAGGACTGTCGTGGCTGAGAGAGACGAAGAGACAAGGGAGTGTCTATAAATCTCAATCTACCTGTTTTTATAAAAGGACTGTCGTGGTTGAGAGAGACCAAGAGACAAGGGAGTGTCTATAAATCTCAATCTACCTGTTTTTATAAAAGGACTGTCGTGGTTGAGAGAGACCAAGAGACAGAGGTGCCTGGCTATAAATCTCAATCTACCTGTTTTTATAAAAGGACTGTCGTGGTTGAGAGAGACAGGGGTGTGTCTATAAATCTCAATCTACCTGTTTTTATAAAAGGACTGTCGTGGTTCAGAGGCAAGCTAGAGTTAAGATGGAGTGTGTTGTGTATCTCTAGCTGGCTTGTGAGGATAACTTGCTACCAACTGGTGTGATTAAAATATATAAACTCATCATCATTTTGTGTTTTTATAAAGAGACTATTGTGGTTCAGATAGAGGCAACAATGGAGAGACCAAGATATTGTGATGGTTGAATCTATATCTCTCTCAATCTAACTGTTTTTATACAGAGACTATCGTGGTTTAGAGTTAAGGTCGACACTGGAAGTGATAGGTGTGTCTAGTTGACCTGTGAGGACAGCTTGCTACCAACTGGTGTGATTAAAATATATAAACTCATCATCAGAGAGACCAAGATATTGTGATGGTTGTGTATATATCTCTCTCAATCTAACTGTTTTTATACAGAGACTATCGTGGTTTAGAGCTAAGGTCGACACTGAAAGAGAGATGGAGGTGATGGGTGTGTCTAGTTGACCTGTGAGGACAGCTTGCTACCAACTGGTGTGATTAAAATATATAAACTCATCATCAGAGAGACCAAGATATTGTGATGGTTGTGTATATATCTCTCTCAATCTAACTGTTTTTATACAGAGACTATCGTGGTTTAGAGTTAAGGTCGACACTGAAAGAGAGATGGAGGTGATGGGTGTGTCTAGTTGACCTGCGAGGACAGCTTGCTACCAGCTGGTGTGATTAAAATATATAAACTCATCATCCTCTGATTATATTATACAAGAACTATTGTGGTTCCAAGACAAGCTAGAGTTAAAACAGAGAGAGAGAGCTGAAGGTGGTTGAGGTTTCTATTTCTAGCAGTCCCTGTGATAACAGTTTGTTACCTGCTGAAGCTATCAACATTTTAAGTAATTAAAATATATATAAACCTCTTATGATCCTGTTCCTGTTTTTATTGGGGGTCTGTAGTGAGTGAAAAGACAAAGGTCGTGATTGGAGATCCTTGTGTGTATATATCTCTCTATATATCACCTATATGTCAGGTCACCAGTTGGTGCTACTGGTAACATGTATCCCAGTACAACCTGTCTCATAGTCGGGTCGTTGGCGACTAAACTGGCAACCCCAAAAAGATGTGAAATTCTATGCCAGACCCCTTTTTTTTGTAGGTTGAAAGTTCGGGTTGCTACCTACAGCGCTGTGCACTGAACCCCTGCGTAGATTAGAAAGAAACGAGGCTTGCGTGCTCCGATGGGAGCTCGTTATGACGCATTCATTCCAGGGTTATGCTTTATTGGAATGGCAAACCATCTGGGTAAGTTTACCTACCCCTCGCTAAATATGTCTGTATATATATATATATATATATACCTATGTCAGGTCACCAGTTGGTGCTACTGGTAACATGTATCCCAGTACAACCTGTCTCATGGTCAGGTTGTTGGCGACTAAACTGGCAACCCCACCAAGGTTTCTTGGTGAGGAGGGTGACTTTGGACATCCTGCAGGACTAAAAACAAAACCTGTCAAAGGGCAAAGGAGCTCTTAAGAGTCAATGGCCATCCAAAATCACTGGGAGAGATGACCCCCTTAGCCTTTGTCAAGGCAGAATTTTAGGAGAAGGAAAACTCTGATATAACACCTGCAACCCTGATGGTATCCAATGATGTTGACTTGTTCTTAAAATATATATTAACCTTTTATCATCCCCTGTTTTTATACAAGAGACTATCGTGGTACAGAGAGAGAAAGATGGAGGTGGTTGTTTATCTCTAGTTGTCTTACCATCGTGGTATGGACAGAGACCAAGAGATGGTGGCCGTGGTGTTTGTCAACCTCTCTCTATTCTTGATTTTATAGAAGGGCTATCAATGAGCCTTTGGGCTTGAGACAGGCTTTTGGAAACACAAAGGAAAAAAAAGAGAAATGAATTTGAAGAAAAAGTCTCTTTATTTTAATTATAAGCATCTCTCTCTATATATATACACATATATATACACACACAGTGTTCCAAAAAATGATCTGAGTTCAAATCCCAAAAGGTGCTCAGTGTTGTTGTTGGCAAGATGGTTAATAATTTTCTGAGTGTTTACCAAGTCCATTGCCAGATGTCGGAGCTTCAATGTATCCATGCCCAGGGAAGCAAGCCGCTCAGAGTATGGTAGATGCCTGATGGAGGGTATTCGCTTGGTTGAATGTCCCTGAACAGTTTCCAGGAGGCCAATGTTCTGAGCAAGATAGGGGTTCCAGACTGGTGATGCAAATTCTAAGTGTGGCCGCACCATAGCTATATACAGCTCTAAATAGATGGCTGGAGAGTGGCTGACAAAGGTCTTGCTGAGTGATGCTAAGACACCCTCAGCCTTCTTGACAATGTTTCCAAAAGTCATAGAAGCTGTGCTGTTTTCTGACTTTGTTGGCATTCCCATGTGTTCATTACCATATTTCTAATGGAACATAACTTACTAAAGGTTCTTAGATAAATATAAACACTTTAACCCTTTCATTACCATATTTCTAATGGAACAGTATATATTCAAGAACACATAGTAAGAAGGTTATATCTTGATGTTAATACAGCTACAGTCCTGTATGAATTCGTAAATGTCGGGTCAGCTGGTACTTCTGCGAGAATGATTTACCACAGACATCACAGTGATATGGCTTCTCTCCAGTTTGCATACACTTGTGCGTGGCTAAGTGACTACTTACAGGGAATGATTTACCACAGATATCACAGTGATATGGCTTCTCTCCTGTATGTATACACTTGTGCGTGGTTAAAGTATTATTTTGAGAGAATGATTTACCACAGACATCGCAGTGGTATGGCTTTTCTTCTGTATGTATACGTTTGTGGGCAGTTAAGTGACCGCTTTTAGAGAATGATTTACCACAGATATCACACTGATATGGCTTCTCCCCTGTATGAATACGCTTGTGTGTAGTTAAAGAATCACTCCGAGAAAATGATTCACCACAGACAGTGCAGTGATATGGCTTTTCTCCTGTATGAATACGTTTGTGAGTAGTTAAGTAGCCAGCCACAGAGAATGATTTACCACAGATATCACAGTGATATGGCCTCTCTCCTGAATGGATTCGTTTATGAGTAGATAAGTGTGCAGACTGCGAGAACGATTTGCCACAGATATCGCAGTGATATGGCTTCACTCCTGAATGAATACGTTTGTGAACAGTTAATTCAACTGTTCGAGAGAATGACTTATCACAGACGTTACAGTGATATGGCTTCTCCCCTGTATGCATGTTTTTGTGTTCGTTTAAATGGCTGCTTACAGAGAACGATTTACCACAGGTATCACAGTGGTATGGCTTCTCTCCTGTATGGATTCGCTTGTGAACATTTAGGTTTCCTTTTTTAGAGAATGATTTACCGCAGACATCACAGTGATATGGTTTCCCTCCTGTATGGGTACACTTGTGTGAAGCTACAGAATTATTTTGAGAGAATGATTTACCACAGACATCACAGTGATATGGCTTCTCTCCTGTATGTGTACACTTGTGCGGAGCTACAGCATTATTTTGAGAGAATGATTTACCACAGACATCACAGTGATATGGCTTCTCTCCTGTATCTTTTGGCACCTCTACAGGAATATTAATATTTTCAGAGAGCGTTTCACATTTAATCTTCTCCTCACTCAATTTATTTTCCATGTTTCTTCTTCTTTCAACAGAATATACAGATGTTATTCTTGTGGTATTCTTTATATTATATTCCTGAAAATATTTCTTCTGCTATATTTCCCTCAACCGTGATCTCAGTTAATATCTGAAGATGATGCAAACTTCTTTCTGATCCAAGTTTAGTTCAAATACAAAATCATCTTGTAAATATTTCACAGTAATTCTAAGGCAGATTTATATAAACAGTGTTATATGAGTTCTGTAGAAAAAGCTTTAGTCTTGAAATGTAGGGGATGTATCCAAGATGAAAAAATAAATTTATCCCAATGTCATCTGGTATTCTGAAATAAGAAAGAGACATTATTGAGATATTATGTGAGGTAAAGCCTTTACTGTGACAATACAATAGTATATATAGAGTAATGTAAATGTTATGTGAGATATTATGTGAGGTAAAGCCTTTACTGTGACAATACAATATCAACATACGTTAACCTTGGTCTCCCTCTTCAAGTGTGTCCATGTATGGGGCTCCCACAGGAGCACTGAGTGCAGTGTCAACTCTGGATGTCAGTGAGCATGTCCAGCTAACCTCAGTCTCCCTCTTCCAGTGTGTCCATGTAGGGGCTCCCACAGGAGCACTGAGTGCAGTGTCAACTCTGGATGTCAGTGAGCATGTCCAGCTAACCTCAGTCTCCCTCTTCCAGTGTGACCATGTAGGGGGCTCCCACAGGAGCACTGAGTGCAGTGTTAACTCTGGATGTCAGTGAGCATGTCCAGCTAACCTCAGTCTCCCTCTTCCAGTGTGACCATGTAGGGGGCTCCCACAGGAGCACTGAGTGCAGTGTTAACTCTGGATGTCAGTGAGCATGTCCAGCTAACCTCAGTCTCCCTCTTCCAGTGTGACCATGTAGGGGGCTCCCACAGGAGCACTGAGTGCAGTGTTAACTCTGGATGTCGGTGAGCATGTCCAGCTAACCTCAGTCTCCCTCTTCCAGTGTGTCCATGTAGGGGCTCCCACAGCAGCACTGAGTGCAGTGTCAACTCTGGATGTCAGTGAGCATGTCCAGCTAACCTCAGTCTCCCTCTTCCAGTGTGTCCATGTAGGGGCTCCCACAGGAGCACTGAGTGCAGTGTCAACTCTGGATGTCAGTGAGCATGTCCAGCTAACCTCAGTCTCCCTCTTCCAGTGTGACCATGTAGGGGGCTCCCACAGGAGCACCGAGTGCAGTGTTAACTCTGGATGTCAGTGAGCATGTCCAGCTAACCTCAGTCTCCCTCTTCCAGTGTGTCCATGTAGGGGCTCCCACAGGAGCACTGAGTGCAGTGTCAACTCTGGATGTCAGTGAGCATGTCCAGCTAATCTCAGTCTCCCTCTTCCAGTGTGACCATGTAGGGGCTCCCACAGGAGCACTGAGTGCAGTGTCAACTCTGGATGTCGGTGAGCATGTCCAGCTAACCTCAGTCTCCCTCTTCCAGTGTGTCCGTGTAGGGGCTCCCACAGAAGCACTGAGTGAAGTGTCAACTCTGGATGTCAGTGAGCATGTCCAGCTAACCTCAGTCTCCTCTGAGTCGATATATATATATATATATATATATACTATCTATCGGTCGTAACTCCAGGTAGAAGGAGCTACGCAATATATATACAGGGGTTGGACAAAATAATGGAAACACCTTAAAATTCCAAACAAATTTATTTTAATATGGGGTAGGACCGCCTTTGGCAGTAATTACAGCTTGAATTCTACGAGGTATGGACTCGTACAGAGTTTGAATTGTTTCCAAAGGAATTTTTGTCCCTTCTTCAGCTAAAACAGTCTCCAGTTCTTGTAGTGATAATGGTGGAGGATATCGACTTCTTGTTTTTCTAAAATGCACCCTAAATTTTCACTAATATTGCTGGAGGCACATTGCTTAGTGGTTAGAGCATTGGCCTTACAATCGAAAGGTTGTGAGTTCAATTCTCAGACCGGGTGATGTGTTGTTTCCTTGAGCAAGACACTTTATTTCACATTGCTCCAGTTTACTCAGCTGTAGAAATGAGATGATAGGGACCGGGGTCCCTATCATTCCACTGTAAAGTGGTCGTGGAGGTGCCACGGCAAAAAAGCACCCAGCACTCACTGTAAAGTGGTCGTGGAGCTGTAGAAATCAAGCCAGAATCAGTTCCCGTCCCACCCTTGCAAGCAGGGAAAAGTGGACGTAAAATGAAATGATGATGAAATGATGATTGAGATCTGGGGACTGCGGGGGTGAGATAAGATGTTCAACTTCACTAGAATGTTCCTTGCGCCATTCAGTAACAACTTTAGCTGTGTGAATTGGTGCGTTATCTTCCTGAAAGATTGCGTTTCCCTCCGGAAAGTTCCGCAACCATAGGATGAATTTGATCAGATAAAATGCTTAAATAGTCTTGACTATTAATTCTACCATGAAGGGAAACCATTGGGCCAACGGATTTCCAAGATATAACCCCCCCAGATCATCACAGATCCTCCTCCATGTTTAACAGTTGGAGGAAGGCAGTCTGGGTCAAATGCTCCTCCTGTGAAATCCCGCTTTGTGCAGCTCCCGGCGAACAGTTTTTGTGGAAACTGGGTTCTCGAGGTAGTCGTTAAGCTCTGCAGTAATTTTGGGAGCTGTACTTTTGTGATCCTTTCTAACAATTTGCGTAAGAGTCTGTCGGTCCCTATCTGAAAGTTTTGGTTTTCTTCCGGAGTTTTGTTTCGACGAGGAGGTTTTCCCCTCTTTCTTAAAGGCTGCCATTACTTTTGAGACAGTACCTCTTGATACACCAAACATTTCGGCTGTTTTCGTTACGCCAGCCCCTGCCATACGAGCACCAACAATTTGACCCCTTTGAAAGTCCGATAGATCTGTCATTTTAATGAGTTTTAATTACCTTTTTTCTGATGATATCTGAAAAGAAACAGCAATTTTAACAAAACATATTAAACAACACTAATAATAAATCAAGAAACATAAAAATAAACGAACTTTTGACGGTTTTATAGATATTTCAAAATTATGATGCTTTCATCAGATAAAATATAATATAGAGCAGTTTTATAAATAAGTATTGACATACCCTTAAAGAATGAGACCATTTCTGTTGGAAGCTCCCAACAGAAATGGTCGCATTCTTTAAGGGTATGTCAATATTTATTTATAAAACTGCTCTATATTATATTTTATCTGATGAAAGCACACCATAATTTAACTTGGTGTCCTTGAAATATGTATAATGAAATAAATATGGTTTTATAAATATAGTTTCCATTTGTTAATATATCGTATATATATATGTATATATAAATAAATATGTGTATATATAAATAAATAAATATATATAAATAAATATATATATATGTATTTATAAATATATATCTATATATATATATAAATCAATATATATTGCCAGGTATAAATAACAACTTTTAAACGGTTTACAACAGAAATATTTTAAATATAAAACGGAATAAATTAATGAAAGAAACGTAAAACAGATAAAAACTGTTGAAATACCTTGAAAATATAAAATATAGAAGAAAGAGACAGGAATTGATTGATTTTGAAGTAAATTTCGTGAATGAATGAAAGTAGGTGGGGCAGGAACAGGAAATAAAGACAGTAGAGTCTCGCAGTGAATGGTAAGGTTTAGAGTAAGAATTATTTTATTCCTGGTTGTATAAATAACATTATAAATATCACATAGATGAGAAATGTCCAGTCAATAAATATTATATATAAATATATATAGTCCGAAAAAGATATAGAGAAAGTACAGGTTCGCAGTGAATGGTAAGAGTTAGGGTAAAACTCATTTTATTCCCGGTTGTGTAAATACCTTTACAAATTATACTTAGATGAAGAATATGGCTTCGTAAATATATATATATATATATATATATATATATATATATATATAGAGAGAGAGAGAGAGAGAGGGTCTGAACAATAAGTAGAGAAAGTACAGGTTCGCAGTGAATATCTCAAGAAAAATGTTATTCCTGGTTATATAAATATATAAATAACATTACAAATATCACATTTATTACTATATATATATATATATATATAGGAACGAGTAGGACCCCGACGGCTGAGCTCAAGCCGTTTCGACGGCTAATTCTGGACTAAATGCTACCCTAAGTATTGAGTACTTTGGTGCGTTATGGTCCACCTGGTTCCTTACCACATTTCCTTCGTTATATATATATATATATATATATATACACACACACACACACAGCGTACGCTCGACATTCGCGGAATTTTCATTAAACCCTAAGAATTGTTCGTGGAAACCATAGCATATTCGCGGATCGTAAATATCTTCCACGAATCTTTTTAATGGCTTTTTTCGTGGCAATATTTGTTGTTTTAACACTAAATCATTAACAACAATATACCGTATTTGCCGGTCTATTGGACGCCCCCTTCGCATAAGACACCATATCTTTTTTCTATTACATTTTACGTTATATTTTGACATTTATAGATATTTTTATGGACCACGTCCAATATTCGCGGTTTTTTTAACGCTTCTGCGGAAGCTCTAGGTTATGTAACACCCGCGAATTAAGGGGGCCAACTGCGTGTGAGCATATATATATATATATATTATTGTTTCTGCTTTTGGCACAAGGCCAGCAAAAGACTCAGTGCATTACTGGTATTTTATCGACCCCGTAATGGGGAAAGTGATACCAGCCAGACGAATATACAAGGGAGATAACTGAGGCTGCTCTTCTCTATACATAATTATCTGCCCTTTGACTGCGTTCTGTTGCGGTTGTATTAGAAATTACCGCGTGTCGTTTAGTTTCGGGAGGTACACGTTAGATGTGGTAGTCCTAGGTAGACTGTGCCTGAATAAAAGACGGGATGGTCATAACTGGAACATATTTGATCATAGGTCTATCTTGTTGACCTCGACTGACCTAGGGCTCGCTTATGATTTCACTAGGTTTTAGTATGCCATAAACAGCCTGTCACCAGAGCTCCCCTGTGTCTCTATCAGGTTTCAGAAAGCCCCAGATGCACTGTTTGCGTCACCAGAGCTCCCCTGTGACTCCATCAGGTTTCAGAAAGCCCCAGAGGCATCCTTTGTGTCACCAGAACTCCCCTATCACTCGATCAGGCTTTAGAAAGCCAGAGAGGCACCCTCTGTGCCACTGAAGCTTCCCTATCACTCAACCAGGCTTTAGAAAGCCAGAGAGGCACCCTCTGTGTCACTGAAGCTTCCCTATCACTCAACCAGGCTTTAGAAAGCCAGAGAGGCACCCTCTGTGCCACTGAAGCTACCCAATCACTCAACCAGGCTTTAGAAAGCCAGAGAGTCACCCACTGTGCCACTGAAGCTACCCAATCACTCAACCAGGCTTTAGAAAGCCAGAGAGGCACCCTCTGTGCCACTGAAGCTACCCAATCACTCAACCAGGCTTTAGAAAGCCAGAGAGGCACCCTCTGTGCCACTGAAGCTACCCAATCACTCAACCAGGCTTTAGAAAGCCAGAGAGGCACCCTCTGTGCCACTGAAGCTACCCAATCACTCAACCAGGCTTTAGAAAGCCAGAGAGGCACCCTCTGTGCCACTGAAGCTACCCAATCACTCAACCAGGCTTTAGAAAGCCAGAGAGGCACCCTCTGTGCCACTGAAGCTACCCAATCACTCAACCAGGCTTTAGAAAGCCAGAGAGGCACCCTCTGTGCCACTGAAGCTACCCAATCACTCAACCAGGCTTTAGAAAGCCCGAGAGGCACCCTCTGTGCCACTGAAGCTTCCCTATCACTCAACCAGGCTTTAGAAAGCCCGAGAGGCACCCTCTGTGCCACTGAAGCTACCCAATCACTCAACCAGGCTTTAGAAAGCCAGAGAGGCACCCTCTGTGCCACTGAAGCTTCCCTATCACTCAACCAGGCTTTAGAAAGCCAGAGAGGCACCCTCTGTGCCACTGAAGCTACCCAATCACTCAACCAGGCTTTAGAAAGCCCGAGAGTCACCCACTGTGCCACTGAAGCTACCCTATCACTCAACTAGATTTCAGAAAGCCAGAGAGGCATCCTTTATGTCACCAAGGCTCCCCTATCACTCTATCAGGCTTTAGAAAGCCAGAGCGGCACCCTCTGTGCCACTGAAGCTACCCTATCACTCAACTAGATTTCAGAAAGCCAGAGAGGCACCCTATGTGTCTCTTAAGCTCCCCTATTACTCCACCAGGTTTTAGTACACCCAGAATCACCCACTGTGCCACTAAATCTCCCATGCGACCCCACCAAGTTATAGAAAAACCCTCTAGAGACACAGTGAGTCACTGCTACTCCTCTACGACTCCACCAGAAGTTATCTCCCCTACGACTCCACCAGAAGTTATCTCCCCTTCACCCAGACAATACAAACAACAAGCTGTAAGACACATTTTATTAAGAATTTTTTCAGCTTTTTTGTTATACAAAATATTTCAATATACAAAATATATCTTTAAAATAATTGTTTCTACGTTTGACACAAGGCCAGCAAATACCCAGTACATTACTGGTACTTTATTTTATCGACCCCCGCAAGGATGAAAGGCAAAGTTAACCTCGGCGGGATTTGAACTCAGAATGGCAAGGGCCGTAACTCTATGCGTCAAAGCATGGCGTCCGACCCTCTACCGATACTGCCAATCCACCGCCATCTTTAATATAATTGTTTCTACTTTAGGGGCACAAGGCCAGCAATTACCCAGTTCATTACTGGTACTTTATTTTATCGAACCCGTAAGGGTGAAAGTCAAAGTTAACCTCGGCGGGATTTGAACTCAGATCGTAAAGGGACGTAACATTGCTCCTTCTGCCTGGAGTTGCGACCGATAGATAGTATTAGCAATTGGAAAGACAAATGGAAAGCTGGTTTCTTTGGTCAGATTTTATGAGCTCCATGAAAGGATCACTGGAGAGTCACTCCAGGTAGAGCTGTTACTTCTCTGAATTGAGAGATCACAGCTCTGATACTATGGACATGTGGTTAGAATGTCTCAGGAAAGAATCACTGGAGAGTCACTCCAGGTAGAGCTGCTACTTCTCTGAATTGAGAGACCACAGCTCTGATACTATGGACATGTGGTTAGAATGTCTCAGGAAAGAATCACTGGAGAGTCACTCCAGGTAGAGCTGCTACTTCTCTGAATTGAGAGACCACAGCTCTGATACTATGGACATGTGGTTAGAATGTCTCAGGTAAGAATCACTGGAGAGTCACTCCAGGTAGAGCTGCTACTTCTCTGAATTGAGAGATCACAGCTCTGATACTATGGACATGTGGTTAGAATGTCTCAGGTAAGAATCACTGGAGAGTCACTCCAGGTAGAGCTGCTACTTCTCTGAATTGAGAGACCACAGCTCTGATACAATGGACATGTGGTTAGAATGTCGCAGGTAAGAATCACTGGAGAGTCACTCCAGGTAGAGCTGCTACTTCTCTGAATTGAGAGACCACAGCTCTGATACTATGGACATGTGGTTAGAGTGTCTCAGGTAAGAATCACTGGAGAGTCAGTCCAGGTAGAGCTGCTACTTCTCTGAATTGAGAGACCACAGCTCTGATACTATGGACATGTGGTTAGAATGTCTCAGGTAAGAATCACTGGAGAGTCACTCCAGGTAGAGCTGCTACTTCTCTGAATTGAGAGACCACAGCTCTGATACTATGGACATGTGGTTAGAGTGTCTCAGGTAAGAATCACTGGAGAGTCAGTCCAGGTAGAGCTGCTACTTCTCTGAATTGAGAGATCACAGCTCTGATACTATGGACATGTGGTTAGAATGTCTCGGGAAAGAATCACTAGAGAGTCACTCCAGGTAGAGCTGCTACTTCTCTGAATTGAGAGACCACAGCTCTGATACTATGGACATGTGGTTAGAGTGTCTCAGGTAAGAATTACTGGAGAGTCACTCCAGGTAGAGCTGTTACTTCTCTGAATTGAGAGACCACAGCTCTGATACTATGGACATGTGGTTAGAATGTCTCGGGGAAAGAATCACTGGAGAGTCACTCCAGGTAGAGCTGTTACTTCTCTGAATTGAGAGATCACAGCTCTGATACTATGGACATGTGGTTAGAATGTCTCAGGAAAGAATCACTGGAGAGTCACTCCAGGTAGAGCTGCTACTTCTCTGAATTGAGAGATCACAGCTCTGATACTATGGACATGTGGTTAGAGTGTCTCAGGTAAGAATCACTGGAGAGTCACTCCAGGTAGAGCTGCTACTTCTCTGAATTGAGAGATCGCAGCTCTGATACTATGGACATGTGGTTAGAATGTTTCAGGAAAGAATCACTGGAGAGTCACTCCAGGTAGAGCTGTTACTTCTCTGAATTGAGAGACCACAGCTCTGATACTATGGACATGTGGTTAGAATGTCTCAGGAAAGAATTACTGGAGAGTCTCTCCAGGTAGAGCTGCTACTTCTCTGAATTGAGAGATCACAGCTCTGATACTATGGACATGTGGTTAGAATGTCTCGGGAAAGAATCACTGGAGAGTCACTCCAGGTAGAGCTGTTACTTCTCTGAATTGAGAGATCACAGCTCTGATACTATGGACATGTGGTTAGAATGTCTCAGGAAAGAATCACTGGAGAGTCACTCCAGGTAGAGCTGCTACTTCTCTGAATTGAGAGACCACAGCTCTGATACTATGGACATGTGGTTAGAATGTCTCAGGAAAGAATCACTGGAGAGTCACTCCAGGTAGAGCTGCTACTTCTCTGAATTGAGAGATCACAGCTCTGATACTATGGACATGTGGTTAGAATGTCTCAGGAAAGAATCACTGGAGAGTCACTCCAGGTAGAGCTGCTACTTCTCTGAATTGAGAGACCACAGCTCTGATACTATGGACATGTGGTTAGAATGTCTCAGGAAAGAATCACTGGAGAGTCACTCCAGGTAGAGCTGCTACTTCTCTGAATTGAGAGATCACAGCTCTGATACTATGGACATGTGGTTAGAATGTCTCAGGAAAGAATCACTGGAGAGTCACTCCAGGTAGAGCTGTTACTTCTCTGAATTGAGAGATCACAGCTCTGATACTATGGACATTCTAGTATTCAGAAAAATGGGGTAGGTGGAAACTCTATGATGTATGATAAACCATGTTTACAGAAGAGGTGTAGTGGGATTTGGGCTAGACTAACAGGAAAGGTACACTCTGTAGTTAGTTGTAAGAGCCCCAGTGTAGTAAACCTTTCTCCAGTCACATGAAGGCTCCATAGAAGTAGTTGATAGCTTCTATTACCTAGGTGACCTAATCAGCAGTGGAGGGGGGTGCTCTGTGAACATAGTAGCTAGAATGAGGACAGGATGGAAGAAGTTTAGGGAGCTACTATCTCTGTTGGCAACGAAGTGTTTCTCTCCACAAGTGAAAGGCTGGCTGTATGATGATGATGGAGGTGGTGATATTGTGATGGAGATGATGATGATGATTAATTATTTCTACTTTTACCACAAGGCCAGCAATTATCCCAGTGTATTACTGGTACGTTATTTTACTGATCCCCGTAATAACTGTTTCTACTACTTTGGGGGGCACAAGGCCAGCAATTACCCCAGTGTATTACTGGTACTTTATTTTACTGACCCCGTAATAACTGTTTCTACTTTTGGGGGGCACAAGGCCAGCAATTACCCCAGTGTATTACTGGTACTTTATTTTACCGACCCCGTAATAATTGTTTCTACTTTTGGGGGCACAAGGCCAGCAATTACCCCAGTGTATCGCTGGTACTTTATTTTACTGACCCCGTAATAATTGTTTCTACTTTTGGGGACACAAGGCCAGCAATTACCCCAGTGTATTACTGGTACGTTATTTTACTGACCCCGTAATAACTGTTTCTACTTTTGGGGGGCACAAGGCCAGCAATTACCCCAGTGTATTACTGGTACTTTATTTTATCGACCTCGTAATAACTGTTTCTACTTTTGGGGGGCACAAGGCCAGCAATTACCCCAGTGTATCACTGGTACTTTATTTTACTGACCCCGTAATAACTGTTTCTACTTTTGGGGGGCACAAGGCCAGCAATTACCCCAGTGTATTACTGGTACTTTATTTTACTGACCCCGTAATAAATGTTTCTACTTTTGGGGGCACAAGGCCAGCAATTACCCCAGTGTATCACTGGTACTTTATGTCACCGAGCCCCCCCGGTAAGGATGAAAGGCAAAAGTTAGGGGCAACCCAAACCTCGGCGGGATTTGAACTCAGAACGCAAAGGGCCGTAACTCGGTGCTGCAAAGCATAGCGTCCGACCCTGAGGGTAATAATAATGATGATGATGATGATGGTGGTGGTGGTGGTGGTTGTGGCCCCTCAAAGACATTCACAGCTCAACTTTGGAGGTGGAATTCAACAAACAGATCCTGTCGAAGTCACAGTCCCGCACGGCGTCATACCTGGCCAGGAACGTCTCCAGGGGGCACGTCACCCCGCATCCGGACAGCGCCACCGGGTGCTTGTTCACGTACACCCGCACCACATAGCCGTCCAGCAACGCTCGCTGGGGGAGCCACCTGCTGCCCCTGGACGACCCCCGGTTGTCTCCCCTTGCCTCAGACGCCTCCTCTCCATTCTCCTCCTCCTCCGCTGCTGACTGAGTTGTCCGCTGATTCTCTGCTGCTGCTTCAAATGTCCGCCGATTCTCTGCTGCTGCCTCAGATGTCCGCTGATTCTCTGCTGCTGCCTCAGATGTCCGCTGATTCTCTGCTGCTGCTTCAGATGTCCGCTGATTCTCTGCTGCTGCTTCAGATGTCCGCTGATTCTCTGCTGCTGCTTCAAATGTCCGCTGATTCTCTACTGCTGCCTCAGATGTCCGTTGATTCTCTGCTGCTGCTTCAGATGTCCGCTGATTCTCTGCTGCTGCTTCAGATGTCTGCTGATTCTCTGCTGCTGCTTCAAATGTCCGCTGATATTCCGCTGCAGACAAACTTATCTGCTCGCTCTCCGTTACAGCCTCTGATGATCTCAGATTATCTTCCCTTGACTCAAATGTCTGCTGATTGTCTGCCCCTGCCTCGGGGTCGCCCTCTGTGCCACAGTGATACACAACGATAGCTATGTTAGCAGCGAACGGCAGAATGAAGCTGGTGCGGAATCTGCGCCTGGAGAGCTGCTCATAATTGTCGGCCTTGAGGACGTGGGGGTCCTTAAACAGCCCCAGGGTGGAATAGAGTGGGGCCAGGGTCTCAGCATGTCCGAACATTAGCTTGCCAACTGAGTACCTGAAAATATAAGGAGAAACAGATCAAACATTGGATGATGTAGTCCAAGGTAGACAATGTCTGATAGCCACTAATACTAACTACTGTACTGTACATTAGATAATGTAGTCCTAGATACACTATGTCTGATAGCCACTAATACTAACTACTGTACTGTACATTAGATAATGTAGTCCTAGATACACTATGTCTGATAGCCACTAATACTAACTACTGTACTGTACATTAGATAATGTAGTCCTAGATATACTATGTCTGATAGCCACTAATACTAACTACTGTACTGTACATTAGATAATGTAGTCCTAGATACACTATGTCTGATAGCCACTCATACTAACTACTGTACTGTACATTAGATAATGTAGTCCTAGATACACTATGTCTGATAGCCACTAATACTAACTACTATACTGTACATTAGATAATGTAGTCCTAGATATACTATGTCTGATAGCCACTAATACTAACTACTGTACTGTACATTAGATAATGTAGTCCTAGATATACTATGTCTGATAGCCACTAATACTAACTACTGTACTGTACATTAGATAATGTAGTCCTAGATACACTATGTCTGATAGCCACTAATACTAACTACTGTACTGTACATTAGATAATGTAGTCCTAGATATACTATGTCTGATAGCCACTAATACTAACTACTGTACTGTACATTAGATAATGTAGTCCTAGATATACTATGTCTGATAGCCACTAATACTAACTACTGTACTGTACATTAGATAATGTAGTCCTAGATACACTATGTCTAATAGCCACTAATACTAACTACTGTACTGTACATTAGATAATGTAGTCCTAGATACACTATGTCTGATAGCCACTAATACTAACTACTGTACTGTACATTAGATAATGTAGTCCTAGATACACTATGTCTGATAGCCACTAATACTAACTACTGTACTGTACATTAGATAATGTAGTCCTAGATATACTATGTCTGATAGCCACTAATACTAACTACTGTACTGTACATTAGATAATGTAGTCCTAGATATACTATGTCTGATAGCCACTAATACTAACTACTGTACTGTACATTAGATAATGTAGTCCTAGATACACTATGTCTAATAGCCACTAATACTAACTACTGTACTGTACATTAGATAATGTAGTCCTAGATACACTATGTCTGATAGCCACTAATACTAACTACTGTACTGTACATTAGATAATGTAGTCCTAGATACACTATGTCTGATAGCCACTAATACTAACTACTGTACTGTACATTAGATAATGTAGTCCTAGATACACTACGTCTGATAGCCACTAATACTAACTACTGTACTGTACATTAGATAATGTAGTCCTAGATACACTATGTCTGATAGCCACTAATACTAACTACTGTACTGTACATTAGATAATGTAGTCCTAGGTACACTATGTCTGATAGCCACTAATACTAACTACTGTACTGTACATTAGATAATGTAGTCCTAGATACACTATGTCTGATAGCCACTAATACTAACTACTATACTGTACATTAGATAATGTAGTCCTAGGTACACTATGTCTGATAGCCACTAATACTAACTACTATACTGTACATTAGATAATGTAGTCCTAGGTACACTATGTCTGATAGCCACTAATACTAACTACTGTACTGTACATTAGATAATGTAGTCCTAGATATACTATGTCTGATAGCCACTAATACTAACTACTATACTGTACATTAGATAATGTAGTCCTAGATACACTATGTCTGATAGCCACTAATACTAACTACTGTACTGTACATTAGATAGTGTAGTCCGAGATACACTATGTCTGATAGCCACTAATACTAACTACTGTACTGTACATTAGATAATGTAGTCCTAGATACACTATGTCTGATAGCCACTAATACTAACTACTGTACTGTACATTAGATAATGTAGTCCTAGATACACTATGTCTGATAGCCACTAATACTAACTACTGTACTGTACATTAGATAATGTAGTCCTAGATACACTATATCTGATAGCCACTAATACTAACTACTGTACTGTACATTAGATAATGTAGTCCTAGATATACTATGTCTGATAGCCACTAATACTAACTACTGTACTGTACATTAGATAATGTAGTCCTAGATACACTATGTCTGATAGCCACTCATACTAACTACTGTACTGTACATTAGATAATGTAGTCCTAGATACACTATGTCTGATAGCCACTCATACTAACTACTGTACTGTACATTAGATAATGTAGTCCTAGATACACTATGTCTGATAGCCACTAATACTAACTACTATACTGTACATTAGATAATGTAGTCCTAGATATACTATGTCTGATAGCCACTAATACTAACTACTGTACTGTACATTAGATAATGTAGTCCTAGATATACTATGTCTGATAGCCACTAATACTAACTACTGTACTGTACATTAGATAATGTAGTCCTAGATACACTATGTCTGATAGCCACTAATACTAACTACTGTACTGTACATTAGATAATGTAGTCCTAGATATACTATGTCTGATAGCCACTAATACTAACTACTGTACTGTACATTAGATAATGTAGTCCTAGATATACTATGTCTGATAGCCACTAATACTAACTACTGTACTGTACATTAGATAATGTAGTCCTAGATACACTATGTCTAATAGCCACTAATACTAACTACTGTACTGTACATTAGATAATGTAGTCCTAGATACACTATGTCTGATAGCCACTAATACTAACTACTGTACTGTACATTAGATAATGTAGTCCTAGATACACTATGTCTGATAGCCACTAATACTAACTACTGTACTGTACATTAGATAATGTAGTCCTAGATATACTATGTCTGATAGCCACTAATACTAACTACTGTACTGTACATTAGATAATGTAGTCCTAGATATACTATGTCTGATAGCCACTAATACTAACTACTGTACTGTACATTAGATAATGTAGTCCTAGATACACTATGTCTAATAGCCACTAATACTAACTACTGTACTGTACATTAGATAATGTAGTCCTAGATACACTATGTCTGATAGCCACTAATACTAACTACTGTACTGTACATTAGATAATGTAGTCCTAGATACACTATGT
This sequence comes from Eledone cirrhosa, assembly GCA_964016885.1. Lineage (NCBI taxonomy): Eukaryota > Metazoa > Mollusca > Cephalopoda > Octopoda > Eledonidae > Eledone > Eledone cirrhosa. The sequence goes on along the minus strand of OZ024766.1, from coordinate 21,013,270 downwards.
CTGATAGCCACTAATACTAACTACTGTACTGTACATTAGATAATGTAGTCCTAGATACACTACGTCTGATAGCCACTAATACTAACTACTGTACTGTACATTAGATAATGTAGTCCTAGATACACTATGTCTCATAGCCACTAATACTAACTACTGTACTGTACATTAGATAATGTAGTCCTAGGTACACTATGTCTGATAGCCACTAATACTAACTACTGTACTGTACATTAGATAATGTAGTCCTAGATACACTATGTCTGATAGCCACTAATACTAACTACTATACTGTACATTAGATAATGTAGTCCTAGGTACACTATGTCTGATAGCCACTAATACTAACTACTATACTGTACATTAGATAATGTAGTCCTAGGTACACTATGTCTGATAGCCACTAATACTAACTACTGTACTGTACATTAGATAATGTAGTCCTAGATATACTATGTCTGATAGCCACTAATACTAACTACTATACTGTACATTAGATAATGTAGTCCTAGATACACTATGTCTGATAGCCACTAATACTAACTACTGTACTGTACATTAGATAGTGTAGTCCTAGATACACTATGTCTGATAGCCACTAATACTAACTACTGTACTGTACATTAGATAATGTAGTCCTAGATACACTATGTCTGATAGCCACTAATACTAACTACTGTACTGTACATTAGATAATGTAGTCCTAGGTACACTATGTCTGATAGCCACTAATACTAACTACTATACTGTACATTAGATAATGTAGTCCTAGGTACACTATGTCTGATAGCCACTAATACTAACTACTGTACTGTACATTAGATAATGTAGTCCTAGATACACTATGTCTGATAGCCACTAATACTAACTACTGTACTGTACATTAGATAATGTAGTCCTAGATACACTATGTCTGATAGCCACTAATACTAACTACTATACTGTACATTAGATAATGTAGTCCTAGGTACACTATGTCTGATAGCCACTAATACTAACTACTGTACTGTACATTAGATAATGTAGTCCTAGATACACTGTCTGATAGCCACTAATACCAACTACTGTACTGTACATTAGATAATGTAGTCCTAGATACACTATGTCTGATAGCCACTAATACTAACTACTGTACTGTACATTAGATAATGTAGTCCTAGATATACTATGTCTGATAGCCACTAATACTAACTACTGTACTGTACATTAGATAATGTAGTCCTAGATACACTATGTCTGATAGCCACTAATACTAACTACTGTACTGTACATTAGATAATGTAGTCCTAGATATACTATGTCTGATAGCCACTAATACCAACTACTGTACTGTACATTAGATAATGTAGTCCTAGATACACTATGTCTGATAGCCACTAATACTAACTACTGTACTGTACATTAGATAATGTAGTCCTAGATATACTATGTCTGATAGCCACTAATACTAACTACTGTACTGTACATTAGATAATGTAGTCCTAGATATACTATGTCTGATAGCCACTAATACTAACTACTGTACTGTACATTAGATAATGTAGTCCTAGATACACTATGTCTGATAGCCACTAATACTAACTACTGTACTGTACATTAGATAATGTAGTCCTAGATATACTATGTCTGATAGCCACTAATACCAACTACTGTACTGTACATTAGATAATGTAGTCCTAGATACACTATGTCTGATAGCCACTAATACTAACTACTGTACTGTACATTAGATAATGTAGTCCTAGATACACTATGTCTGATAGCCACTAATACTAACTACTGTACTGTACATTAGATAATGTAGTCCTAGATATACTATGTCTGATAGCCACTAATACTAACTACTGTACTGTACATTAGATAATGTAGTCCTAGATACACTATGTCTGATAGCCACTAATACTAACTACTGTACTGTACATTAGATAATGTAGTCCTAGATACACTATGTCTGATAGCCACTAATACTAACTACTGTACTGTACATTAGATAATGTAGTCCTAGATACACTATGTCTGATAGCCACTAATACTAACTACTGTACTGTACATTAGATAATGTAGTCCTAGCTACACTATGTCTGATAGCCTCTAATACTAACTACTGTACTGTACATTAGATAATGTAGTCCTAGATACACTATGTCTGATAGCCACTAATACTAACTACTGTACTGTACATTAGATAATGTAGTCCTAGGTACACTATGTCTGATAGCCACTAATACTAACTACTGTACTGTACATTAGATAATGTAGTCCTAGGTACACTATGTCTGATAGCCACTAATACTAACTACTGTACTGTACATTAGATAATGTAGTCCTAGATATACTATGTCTGATTGCCACTAATACTAACTACTGTACTGTACATTAGATAATGTAGTCCTAGATATACTATGTCTGATAGCCACTAATACTAACTACTGTACTGTACATTAGATAATGTAGTCCTAGATACACTATGTCTGATAGCCACTAATACTAACTACTGTACTGTACATTAGATAATGTAGTCCTAGATACACTATGTCTGATAGCCACTAATACTAACTACTGTACTGTACATTAGATAATGTAGTCCTAGATACACTATGTCTGATAGCCACTAATACTAACTACTGTACTGTACATTAGATAATGTAGTCCTAGATACACTATGTCTGATAGCCACTAATACTAACTACTGTACTGTACATTAGATAATGTAGTCCTAGATATACTATGTCTGATAGCCACTAATACTAACTACTGTACTGTACATTAGATAATGTAGTCCTAGATACACTATGTCTGATAGCCACTAATACTAACTACTGTACTGTACATTAGATAATGTAGTCCTAGATACACTATGTCTGATAGCCACTAATACTAACTACTGTACTGTACATTAGATAATGTTACGTACCTCTCCCCAGCAATATGGGAACCGACAGAACTTTGGATCTCTTCAAAGATGTCCTTGATGAGGGGACAACTCTGCTTATAGTTGATCTGGTTGCCATAGGAACGTGTCCAGTAATGCTAGTGTTGTTGAGGATGATGGTGGTTGTGGTTGTTGGTGGTGGTTGTGGTTATTGGTGGTGGTTTTGGTTGTTGGTGGTGGTTGTGGTTGTTGGTGGTGGTTGTGGTTATTGGTGGTGGTTTTGGTTGTTGGTGGTGGTTGTGGTTGTTGGTGGTGGTTGTGGTTGTTGGTGGTGGTTGTGGTTGTTGGTGGTGGTTGTGGTTATTGGTGGTGGTTTTGGTTGTTGGTGGTGGTTGTGGTTGTTGGTGGTGGTTGTGGTTATTGGTGGTGGTTTTGGTTGTTGGTGGTGGTTGTGGTTGTTGGTGGTGGTTGTGGTTGTTGGTGGTGGTTGTGGTTATTGGTGGTGGTTTTGGTTGTTGGTGGTGGTTGTGGTTGTTGGTGGTGGTTGTGGTTGTTGGTGGTGGTTGTGGTTGTTGGTGGTGGTTGTGGTTGTTGGTGGTGGTTGTGGTTGTTGGTGGTGGTTGTGGTTGTTGGTGGTGGTTGTGGTTATTGGTGGTGGTTTTGGTTGTTGGTGGTGGTTGTGGTTGTTGGTGGTGGTTGTGGTTGTTGGTGGTGGTTGTGGTTGTTGGTGGTGGTTGTGGTTGTTGGTGGTGGTTGTGGTTGTTGGTGGTGGTTGTGGTTGTTGGTGGTGGTTGTGGTTGTTGGTGATGGTTGTGGTTGTTGGTGGTGGTTGTGGTTGTTGGTGGTGGTTGTGGTTGTTGGTGGTGGTTGTGGTTGTTGGTGGTGGTTGTGGTTGTTGGTGGTGGTTGTGGTTGTTGGTGATGGTTGTGGTTGTTGGTGGTGGTTGTGGTTGTTGGTGGTGGTTGTGGTTGTTGGTGGTGGTTGTGGTTGTTGGTGGTGGTTGTGGTTGTTGGTGATGGTTTTGGTTGTTGGTGGTGGTTGTGGTTGTTGGTGGTGGTTGTGGTTGTTGGTGGTGGTTGTGGTTGTTGGTGGTGGTTGTGGTTGTTGGTGGTGGTTGTGGTTGTTGGTGATGGTTGTGGTTGTTGGTGGTGGTTGTGGTTGTTGGTGGTGGTTGTGGTTGTTGGTGGTGGTTGTGGTTGTTGGTGGTGGTTGTGGTTGTTGGTGGTGGTTTTGGTTGTTGGTGGTGGTTGTGGTTGTTGGTGGTGGTTTTGGTTGTTGGTGGTGGTTGTGGTTGTTGGTGGTGGTTGTGGTTGTTGGTGGTGGTTGTGGTTGTTGGTGATGGTTGTGGTTGTTGGTGGTGGTTGTGGTTGTTGGTGGTGGTTGTGGTTGTTGGTGATGGTTGTGGTTGTTGGTGGTGGTTGTGGTTGTTGGTGGTGGTTGTGGTTGTTGGTGGTGGTTGTGGTTGTTGGTGGTGGTTGTGGTTGTTGGTGATGGTTTTGGTTGTTGGTGGTGGTTGTGGTTGTTGGTGGTGGTTGTGGTTGTTGGTGGTGGTTGTGGTTGTTGGTGGTGGTTGTGGTTGTTGGTGGTGGTTGTGGTTGTTGGTGGTGGTTTTGGTTGTTGGTGGTGGTTGTGGTTGTTGGTGGTGGTTGTGGTTATTGGTGGTGGTTTTGGTTGTTGGTGGTGGTTGTGGTTGTTGGTGGTGGTTGTGGTTATTGGTGGTGGTTTTGGTTGTTGGTGGTGGTTGTGGTTGTTGGTGGTGGTTTTGGTTGTTGGTGGTGGTTGTGGTTGTTGGTGGTGGTTTTGGTTGTTGGTGGTGGTTGTGGTTGTTGGTGGTGGTTGTGGTTGTTGGTGGTGGTTTTGGTTGTTGGTGGTGGTTGTGGTTGTTGGTGGTGGTTGTGGTTGTTGGTGGTGGTTGTGGTTGTTGGTGGTGGTTGTGGTTGTTGGTGGTGGTTGTGGTTGTTGGTGGTGGTTGTGGTTGTTGGTGGTGGTTTTGGTTGTTGGTGGTGGTTGTGGTTGTTGGTGGTGGTTGTGGTTGTTGGTGGTGGTTGTGGTTGTTGGTGGTGGTTGTGGTTGTTGGTGGTGGTTGTGGTTGTCGGTGGTGGTTGTGGTTGTTGGTGGTGGTTGTGGTTGTTGGTGGTGGTTGTGGTTGTTGGTGGTGGTTTTGGTTGTTGGTGGTGGTTGTGGTTGTTGGTGGTGGTTGTGGTTATTGGTGGTGGTTTTGGTTGTTGGTGGTGGTTGTGGTTGTTGGTGGTGGTTGTGGTTATTGGTGGTGGTTTTGGTTGTTGGTGGTGGTTGTGGTTGTTGGTGGTGGTTTTGGTTGTTGGTGGTGGTTGTGGTTGTTGGTGGTGGTTTTGGTTGTTGGTGGTGGTTGTGGTTGTTGGTGGTGGTTGTGGTTGTTGGTGGTGGTTTTGGTTGTTGGTGGTGGTTGTGGTTGTTGGTGGTGGTTGTGGTTGTTGGTGGTGGTTGTGGTTGTTGGTGGTGGTTGTGGTTGTTGGTGGTGGTTGTGGTTGTTGGTGGTGGTTGTGGTTGTTGGTGGTGGTTGTGGTTGTTGGTGGTGGTTGTGGTTGTTGGTGGTGGTTGTGGTTGTTGGTCGTGGTTGTGGTTGTTGGTCGTGGTTGTGGTTGTTGGTGGTGGTTGTGGTTGTTGGTGGTGGTTGTGGTTGTTGGTGGTACCGAAGAAAAGAAAAGAGAAGAGAAGAAAAAGTATTTCATTAAACAGGATTCAAATATTGGCCCCACAGGTTTCAAAAATATCTGGAAAAGAATATAGTTAAGTAAACCCCAATATTTCACTGGTATTATATTTTATCAACCCCAGAAGAATGTAAGGTAAATGTAGTTTCAGTCTATAAAATATACCCCAGTATGTCACTGGTACTATATTTTATCAACCCCAGAAGAATGTAAGGTAAAGTTAGTCTTAGTCTATTAAATCTACCCCAGTATGTGACTGGTACTATATTTTATCAACCCCAGAAGAATGTAAGGTAAAGTTAGTCTTAGTCTATTAAATCTACCCCAGTATGTGACTGGTACTATATTTTATCAACCCCAGAAGAATGTAAGGTAAAGTTAGTCTTAGTCTATTAAATCTACCCCAGTATGTCACTGGTACTATATTTTATCAACCCCAGAAGAATGTAAGGTAAAGTTAGTCTTAGCCTATTAAATCTACCCCAGTATGTCACTGGTACTATATTTTATCAACCCCAGAAGAATGTAAGGTAAAGTTAGTCTTAGTCTATTAAATCTACCCCAGTATGTCACTGGTACTATATTTTATCAACCCCAGAAGAATGTAAGGTAAAGTTAGTGTTAGTCTATTAAATCTACCCCAGTATGTGACTGGTACTATATTTTATCAACCCCAGAAGAATGTAAGGTAAAGTTAGTCTTAGCCTATTAAATCTACCCCAGTATGTCACTGGTACTATATTTTATCAACCCCAGAAGAATGTAAGGTAAAGTTAGTCTTAGCCTATTAAATCTACCCCAGTATGTCACTGGTACTATATTTTATCAACCCCAGAAGAATGTAAGGTAAAGTTAGTCTTAGTCTATTAAATCTACCCCAGTATTTCACTGGTACTATATTTTATCAACCCCAGAAGTATGAAAGGTAAAGTTAGTCTTAGCCTATTAAATCTACCCCAGTATTTCACTGGTACTATATTTTATCAACCCCAGAAGAATGTAAGGTAAAGTTAGTCTTAGCCTATTAAATCTACCCCAGTATGTGACTGGTACTATATTTTATCAACCCCAGAAGAATGTAAGGTAAAGTTAGTCTTAGCCTATTAAATCTACCCCAGTATTTCACTGGTACTATATTTTATCAACCCCAGAAGAATGTAAGGTAAAGTTAGTCTTAGCCTATTAAATCTAGCCCAGTATTTCACTGGTACTATATTTTATCAACCCCAGAAGAATGTAAGGTAAAGTTAGTCTTAGCCTATTAAATCTACCCCAGTATTTCACTGGTACTATATTTTATCAACCCCAGAAGAATGTAAGGTAAAGTTAGTCTTAGCCTATTAAATCTACCCCAGTATTTCACTGGTACTATATTTTATCAACCCCAGAAGAATGTAAGGTAAAGTTAGTCTTAGCCTATAAAATCTACCCCAGTATTTCACTGGTACTATATTTTATCAACCCCAGAAGAATGTAAGGTAAAGTTAGTCTTAGCCTATAAAATCTACCCCAGTATTTCACTGGTACTATATTTTATCAACTCCAGAAGAATGTAAGGTAAAGTTAGTCTTAGTCTATAAAATCTACCCCAGTATTTCACAAGTAAACTTAGCAAGCACGACTGACACAGAGTTACTTCCCTTAGCCCGTGTTAAAATACAAAATGTCCTCTCAAACGATTATAGAGATGCTTTTCCTTCCTGCTCGACCAGAACTCCTTACCACTGCCCCTGATATTTCCTTTAGGGCTTTGGGGTAGGGCTTGTTTCCCCAGAGATTGTAAGCTCTGTTCACGAGTGATGGAAGAAGACAGACGGCTGAATTAAGTGTAAGAAGTGCAAAAGTTGGTGCAGTATGTAACAGTTGCTGCATTCAGTAATGAGAAGACAGACAGATATATTTCTTTATTAGCCACAAGGGCGCACAAGAAAAGGGGACAAAACAAAGACACATGCCGGGGATTTTACATACAGTCGTGTAAATACCCCGTAGATAGAACAACCCTCAACTTCAGGAGCATGTTGTGCAAGTGCCCCTTTCTTCCTTTTGCCCTCTTCTTCAACCTACAGGTTTATATACAGAGAAGGCCCAATCACTCGGGCCATGTTTGCCACATTCACCCACCTTTCAGTAAATTTACTGGGGTGCAGTGCCTCTCTCTCCACCCTGATTCTCCTTCTAAAGTGGTACCTAAAGAAGGGAATGGGTTGTTGTCCGGAGAGAAAGACAGATAGATAGATAAATAGATAGATAGACGAATAGAGAGTTGTGCAAGTGCTCCTTTCTTCCTTTTGCTCTCTTCTTCAACCTACAGGTTTATATACAGAGAAGGCCTAATCACTCGGGCCATGTTTGCCACATTCACCCACCTTTCAGTAAATTTACTGGGGTGCAGTGTCTCTGATTCTCCTTCTAAAGTGGTACCTAAAGAAGGGAATGGGTTGTTGTCCGGAGAGAAAGACAGATAGATAGATAGACGAATAGAGAGTTGTGCAAGTGCTCCTTTCTTCCTTT
>OZ024766.1:20997694-21000194 GCA_964016885.1 Eledone cirrhosa | reverse complement strand
TATATACATATATACATATTTATATATATACACATATATATCAATGCCAAAATAATTATGAGCACAACAACAAAATAATATAAACATATGTATATATATACATATATACATATTTATATAAATATATATATATATATATATATGTATATATATACACACATGTGTATATATATAAATATATATCTATCTATCTAGGGCGGGTAAAATTCCCGAGATCCATGGACGAGTTCTCTCCAGCGGTCTCTGTCCCTCATTATCGCTGCCATGTCCTGCGTATCCAACAGACCAGTGTCTGTCCTTAGGGCATCAACATACGTTAACCTTGGTCTCCCTCTTCCAGTGTGTCCATGTAGGGGCTCCCACAGGAGCACTGAGTGCAGTGTCAACTCTGGATGTCGGTGAGCATGTCCAGCTAACCTCAGTCTCCCTCTTCCAGTGTGTCCATGTAGGGGCTCCCACAGGAGCACTGAGTGCAGTGTCAACTCTGGATGTCGGTGAGCATTTCCAGCTAACCTTAGTCTCCCTCTTCCAGTGTGTCCTTGTAGGGGCTCCCACAGCAGCTTGAGATCGGTGAGGAAGTCGGACCTTCGTAAAGACCTGAAAATCCGCCTCTTAGCTTCTGTAGTGGAGTCTGTGCTGCTGTACGGGTCTGAGACTTGGACACTGGCCAAGAAACTCACTCAGATGGTGGACGGGTGCTACACGAGAAAGCTGAGGATGGCTCTGAACATTAATCAGTATACACTGAGGATGAAGAACTCAGAGCTGTACGGGAGCCTCCCAAAAGTCAGCTCGAAAGTGACACAGCGGAGACTGAGGTTAACTGGGCATACATTATATGGACACATTAGAGGCCATAGTATCTAGAATAAGGACAGGTTGAAAGAAGTTTAGGGAGCTTCTTCTTCTGTTGACGAAGAAGGGTTTCTCCCTGCGTACGAAAGGCCGGTTATATGATGCCTGTGTGAGGTGTGCGATGCTGCATGGTGGTGAGACATGGGCAGCAACTGCAGAGGATATGCGACGGCTGGAGAGAAATGAGGCAAGCATGCTCTGTTGGATGTGCAGTGTCAATGTGTGTGAACAACCCAGCATGGATGTGTTGAGAGAGAAACTGGGTATAAGAGGGATAAGTTGTGGTGTGGGGGAGAAGACTGAGGTGGTATGGACATGTGATGTGTTGAGAGAGAAACTGTGTATAAGAGAGATAAGTTGTAGTGTGTGGGAGAGAAGACTGAGGTGGTATGGACATGTGATGTGTTGAGAGAGAAACTGGGTATAAGAGGGATAAGTTGTAGTGTGTGGGAGAGAAGACTGAGGTGGTATGGACATGTGATGTGTTGAGAGAGAAACTGGGTATAAGAGGGATAAGTTGTGGTGTGGGAGAGAAGACTGAGGTGGTATGGACATGTGATGTGTTGAGAGAGAAACTGTGTCTGAGAGGGATAAGTTGTGGTGTGTGGGAGAGAAGACTGAGGTGGTATGGACATGTGATGTGTTGAGAGAGAAACTGTGTATAAGAGGGATAAGTTGTGGTGTGTGGGAGAGAAGACTGAGATGGTATGGACATGTGATGAGTTGAGAGAGAAACTGTATAAGAGGGATAAGTTGTGGTGTGTGGGACAGAAGACTGAGATGGTATGGACATGTGATGTGCATGGAGGACGACCGCTGGGTAAAGAAGTGCCAAGAAACCCCAGTAGAAGGAAGACCACGAAAAACATGGGCGGAGGTGGTGAGAACAGACCTCAGATTGCTGAAGCTCACGGAGGAGATGACGAAGGACCGTGACAAGTGGAGAGATGGTGTGCTGAATAGGACCCGTCCCACCCTTGCAAGCAGGGAAAGGGGGACGTAAGATGATGATGATGATGATATATATAATATATATATATATATATTATATATATATATATATATATATATATAGATAGATAGATAGATATAGATAGATAGAGAGATGTATAATCAATACTAATCAATCTCTTATCAATCAGTGTAAAAAACCCACCACCCCCTCCCCTTTCTATCAATAGCTTTATCATCAATAATGTGCAATATTGGTTGTGTCTGGTCATATTGTCACTGCCACTGCTACTACTACTACTACTACTATTAATACTACTACCACCACTGCTACTACTACTACTACTACTAATACTACTACCACTACTGCTACTACTACCACCACCACAACAGTCACCAAAATAAACCACCAGTAACCATAACAACCACGTTGCCATGACATCCGCCAAGCAATTGAATCAATGAAGCCTGTAGGTGGTCAGTGAATCTGCTAGAAATAGAAGCACTAAACCAAGTCAGAATCAAACAACAGCTTATTGGCATAGGGACTCTTTCATATTGTGATCCTAGGTTAGCTATTTGATACTATGTCTACAGGATCACGCCTGGCCTAGGGCTAAATATCAACTATAGCCACTAATACTAACTACTGTACTGTACATTAGATAATGTAGTCCTAGATATACTATGTCTG
>OZ024766.1:20962694-20965194 GCA_964016885.1 Eledone cirrhosa | reverse complement strand
ACCTACACAGCCACATTACAGCGTGGACTGGGAGGTTTTTACCGTGTTACCTACACAGCCACATTACAGCGTGGACTGGGAGGTTTTTACCGTGTTACCTACACAGCCACATTACAGCGTGGACTGGGAGGTTTTTACCATGTTACCTACACAGCCACATTACAGCGTGGACTGGGAGGTTTTTACCGTGTTACCTACACAGCCACATTACAGCGTGGACTGGGAGGTTTTTACCGTGTTACCTACACAGCCACATTACAGCGTGGACTGGGAGGTTTTTACCGTGTTACCTACACAGCCACATTACAGCGTGGACTGGGAGGTTTTTACCATGTTACCTACACAGCCACATTACAGCGTGGACTGGGAGGTTTTTACCGTGTTACCTACACGGCCACATTACAGCGTGGACTGGGAGGTTTTTACCGTGTTACCTACACAGCCACATTACAGCGTGGACTGGGAGGTTTTTACCTTGTTACCTACACAGCCACATTACAGCGTGGACTGGGAGGTTTTTACCATGTTATCTACACAGCCACATTACAGCGTGGACTGGGAGGTTTTTACCGTGTTACCTACACGGCCACATTACAGCGTGGACTGGGAGGTTTTTACCGTGTTACCTACACAGCCACATTACAGCGTGGACTGGGAGGTTTTTACCATGTTACCTACACAGCCACATTACAGCGTGGACTGGGAGGTTTTTACCGTGTTACCTACACAGCCATATTACAGCGTGGACTGGGAGGTTTTTACCATGTTACCTAAGCCACATTACAGCGTAGACTGGGAGGTTTTTACCGTGTTACCTACACAGCCACATTACAGCGTGGACTGGGAGGTTTTTACCATGTTACCTACACAGCCACATTACAGCGTGGACTGGGAGGTTTTTACCATGTTACCTACACAGCCACATTACAGCGTGGACTGGGAGGTTTTTACCATGTTACCTACACAGCCACATTACAGCGTGGACTGGGAGGTTTTTACTGTGTTACCTACACAGCCACATTACAGCGTGGACTGGGAGGTTTTTACCGTGTTACCTACACAGCCACATTACAGCGTGGACTGGGAGGTTTTTACCATGTTACCTACACAGCCACATTACAGCGTGGACTGGGAGGTTTTTACCGTGTTACCTACACAGCCATATTACAGCGTGGACTGGGAGGTTTTTACCGTGTTACCTACACAGCCACATTACAGCGTGGACTGGGAGGTTTTTACCATGTTACCTACACAGCCACATTACAGCGTGGACTGGGAGGTTTTTACCATGTTACCTACACAGCCACATTACAGCGTGGACTGGGAGGTTTTTACCGTGTTACCTACACAGCCACATTACAGTGTGGACTGTGTGTTTTTTTGTCATGACACCTAGATGACTTCATTTATTTACGACTGGATATATATATACACATATATATATATCTATCCTGTTGTCTGAGTTGGGATACAGGCAGACAACAGTTCACAAGATGAGTTTCAGCTGAATATCAAAGCAGTTATTCCAGTTAGTCATTAAAAAACAAATCTATATTAGTAGCATGACAAAGTCCTTTCATTATATTGGTCGATGAGATTGCTATGGCGTCGTTCTCCCTCCTTTGGTTCTAAATATCGATGTTTACATAACTAATAATGATATAATGATGGATAATGAAAAATGATTGTGTACAGTGCTCAGGTGGAATAGCACTCATCAAAGTTGCATGTATAGTACATAGAAAAATGTACAAATGTCAGGAAAGTAAACAGTATATGAGTCATGATATACACACAGATACATGTGTGTGTGTAGAGGGGGGATATCGGGTGTAGAGTTGGTGAATCTCAGGAAACATGGAGGTTTTAAAGGATGCAGTGTCTCGACAGCTAACAACTGATGCAGGTAGTTTGTTCCATGGAGGTTTTAAAGGATGCAGTGTCTCGACAGCTAACAACTGATGCAGGTAGTTTGTTCCATGGAGGTTTTAAAGGATGCAGTGTCCCGACAGCTAACAACTGATGCAGGGAGTTTGTTCCATGGAGGTTTTAAAGGATGCAGTGTCTCGACAGCTAACAACTGATGCAGGTAGTTTGTTCCATGGAGGTTTTAAAGGATGCAGTGTCTCGACAGCTAACAACTGATGCAGGTAGTTTGTTCCATGGAGGTTTTAAAGGATGCAGTGTCTCGACAGCTAACAACTGATGCAGGTAGTTTGTTCCATGGAGGTTTTAAAGGATGCAGTGTCTCGACAGCTAACAACTGATGCAGGTAGTTTGTTCCATGGAGGTTTTAAAGGATGCAGTGTCTCGACAGCTAACAACTGATGCAGGTAGTTTGTTCCATGGAGGTTTTAAAGGATGCAGTGTCTCGACAGCTAACAACTGATGCAGGTAGTTTGTTCCATTGAGGTTTTAAAGGATGCAGTGTCTCGACAGCTAACAACTGATGCAGGTAGTTTGTTCCATGGAGGTTTTAAAGGATGCAGTGTCTCGACAG
>OZ024766.1:20950194-20952694 GCA_964016885.1 Eledone cirrhosa | reverse complement strand
ATGTGGCAAAGATGGCCTGAGTGGTTGGGCCTTCTCTCTATATAAGCCTGTAGTTTGAGGAAAAAGAGGAAAAGAGGAAGAGAGGAAGGGAGTACTCACTCTTGGTGCTCCTGGAGATGAGGGTTGTACATATTTTCGGGGTGTGTACAACCCCTGTGTAACACCTCCCCCCCTATTGGGGATTTCAATTGTTATTTGTTATTGTATTAATAGTTTTATTTTCATATACCTGTATGTAAACTCCCCATTTGTATTTGTCCCCTTCTTTTGTGCCCTTGTGGCTAATGAAGAAATCTATCTATCTATCTATCTATCTATCTATTCTTCCTCTCTTCACTCTCTCTTTCTATGCTCTTCCGCTCCCTATTCCCCCTCTCTCTTTCTTTCTTTCTCTCCCTCTCTCTCTCTCTATTCCCTTTTCTCTTAGTTTTTGTCTCTCATACAACAACAACAACAACAGTACCAACAACAATTTCTCTCCGCAAACAATGGTCTCCCAACATTTACTGGCAAAATACCAAAAAATGACGTCTAGAGAGGAAAGAAAGATTAAAAAAAAAAAAACTAACATTGATTAAAATCTGTAGCATCTACATTACTCTATATATACTATTGTATTGTCACAGTAAAGGCTTTACCTCACATAACATTTACATTACTCTATATATACTATTGTATTGTCACAGTAAAGGCTTTACCTCACATAATATCTCACATAACATCTACATTACTCTATATATACTATTGTATTGTCACAGTAAAGGCTTTACCTCACATAATATCTCACATAACATCTACATTACTCTATATATACTATTGTATTGTCACAGTAAAGGCTTTACCTCACATAATACCTCACATAACATTTACATTACTCTATATATACTATTGTATTGTCACAGTAAAGGCTTTACCTCACATAATATCTCACATAGCATTTACATTACTCTATATATACTATTGTATTGTCACAGTAAAGGCTTTACCTCACATAATATCTCACATAACATTTACATTACTCTATATATACTATTGTATTGTCACAGTAAAGGCTTTACCTCACATAATATCTCACATAGCATTTACATTACTCTATATATACTATTGTATTGTCACAGTAAAGGCTTTACCTCACATAATACCTCACATAACATTTACATTACTCTATATATACTATTGTATTGTCACAGTAAAGGCTTTACCTCACATAATACCTCACATAACATTTACATTACTCTATATATACTATTGTATTGTCACAGTAAAGGCTTTACCTCACATAATATCTCACATAACATTTACATTATTCTATATATACTATTGTATTGTCACAGTAAAGGCTTTACCTCACATAATACCTCACATAGCATTTACATTACTCTATATATACTATTGTATTGTCACAGTAAAGGCTTTACCTCACATAATATCTCACATAACATTTACATTACTCTATATATACTATTGTATTGTCACAGTAAAGGCTTTACCTCACATAACATCTCACATAGCATTTACATTACTCTATATATACTATTGTATTGTCACAGTAAAGGCTTTACCTCACATAATATCTCACATAACATTTACATTACTCTATATACACTATTGTATTGTCACAGTAAAGGCTTTACCTCACATAGTACCTCACATAACATTTACATTACTCTATATATACTATTGTATTGTCACAGTAAAGGCTTTACCTCACATAATACCTCACATAACATTTACATTACTCTATATATACTATTGTATTGTCACAGTAAAGGCTTTACCTCACATAATACCTCACATAACATTTACATTACTCTATATATACTATTGTATTGTCACAGTAAAGGCTTTACCTCACATAATACCTCACATAACATTTACATTACTCTATATATACTATTGTATTGTCACAGTAAAGGCTTTACCTCACATAATATCTCACATAACATTTACATTACTCTATATATACTATTGTATTGTCACAGTAAAGGCTTTACCTCACATAATACCTCACATAGCATTTACATTACTCTATATATACTATTGTATTGTCACAGTAAAGGCTTTACCTCACATAATATCTCACATAACATTTACATTACTCTATATATACTATTGTATTGTCACAGTAAAGGCTTTACCTCACATAACATCTCACATAGCATTTACATTACTCTATATATACTATTGTATTGTCACAGTAAAGGCTTTACCTCACATAATATCTCACATAACATTTACATTACTCTATATATACTATTGTATTGTCACAGTAAAGGCTTTACCTCACATAGTACCTCACATAACATTTACATTACTCTATATATACTATTGTATTGTCACAGTAAAGGCTTTACCTCACATAATACCTCACATAACATTTACATTACTCTATATATACTATTGTATTGTCACAGTAAAGGCTTTACCTCACATAATACCTCACATAACATTTACATTACTCTATATATACTATTGTATTGTCACAGTAAAGGCTTTACTT
>OZ024766.1:20937185-20949994 GCA_964016885.1 Eledone cirrhosa | reverse complement strand
CCACGGCCAAAAAGCACCCAGCACTCACTGTAAAGTGGTCGTGGAGGTGCCACGGCAAAAAAGCACCCAGCCCACACTGTAAATGAGGTTGGTGTTAGGAAGGGCATCCAGCTGTAGAAATCAAGCCAGCATCAGTTCCCGTCCCACCCTTGCAAGCAGGGAAAAAGTAGACGTGAAATGAAATGATGATGATGATGTGTATATATATATATATATATATATATATATGTAAATATAATTGTATGTGTGTATACATACATATATACACATATATATATATATGTATATATATATATATATATGTATATATGTATGTATACACACATACACACATATATATATATTATATTATATATATATATATATATGGTGGCTGCCAACTCGTTTTCGAGTACGGCCACTACTTTATATCCATGTAGGAGAACCCCTACCGATGCGCTGAACGAGTGTGACTTTTTAGTCCAGCCAGCGACTTGAAAACTCTGGTACAAACACTACACTTGTGACAATTATTGACACATGCTGGGCCCATGGTACCATGTGACGACAAGTGCAGAGAGATCTCCAGATATAAAGCAATGCCTGTGCCGTGAAGCTTTTATAGTGAGCAAAGGCACTGCACAAAGCCAGTCCCACTCTCTTAACCAAGATGATATTTACCAAAAAGAAGAACAAGTCAACATCATTGGATACCATCAGGGTTGCAGGTGTTATATCAGAGTTTTCCTTCTCCTAGAATTCTGCCTTGACAAAAGCTAAGGGGTCATCTCTTCCGGTGATTTTGGATGGCCATTGACTCTTAAGAGCTCCTTTGCCCTTTGACAGGTTTTGTTTTTAGTCCTGCAGGATGTCCAAAGTCACCCTCCTCACCAAGAAACCTTGGTGGGGTGGCCAGTTTAGTCGCCAACGACCCGACCATGAGACAGGTTGTACTGGGATACATGTTACCAGTAGCACCAACTGGTGACCTGGCATATATATATACATATATACATACATAGTATATATATATATATATATATACCCATAATCTTCCAAGACTTTAGTGTATGTACACTTCATATTCTTCGGAGTTTCCGGCTTGTATTGGCCGATATTACTTCTTGTTGTTTTAATTGCCCTGATGAGTCCTTAATAGGATGAAACATTGTCGGCTAATAAAGACTTTTGATGTATTGAAGGCTTCTTTGTTTTACTTTCATAAAAATATATATATATATATATATGATGGCTGCCTCCTCCTTATCGAAAATAAACAACAGCAACAACAGTAACAACAGTAACAACAACAACAACAACAGCAACAACAGTAACAACAACAACAACAACAACAACAGTAACAACAACAACAGCGACAACAACAACAGTAACAACAACAACAGTAACAACAACAACAACAACAACAGTAACAACAACAACAGCGACAACAACAACAGTAACAACAACAACAACAGTAACAACAACAACAGTGACAACAACAACAGTAACAATACAATGATTTAACTTTAACAAACCTGCCATCTTTAGAAAGTGTTTAACAAGGGACGAGAACCCTTTAGGGCAGACATAGTTCTGTAATCTGCGTCCTCCTATGTGTTCACCTTCGATGTGACCCTTGAAGGGTTGTAAGAGACCAGCTGAGAATAGTTCATTGTAGACACTGTAGGGGAGAGAGAGAGAGAGGGGGGAGAGTGAGAGGGACGGATATATATATATATATATATATATAGAGAGAGAGAGAGAGAGAGAGAGATAGAGAGGGATATATATATATATATATAGAGAGAGAGAGAGAGTGAGGGAATGTGAGAGTGAGAAAGGGAGAGAGAGAGAGAGAGTGAGTGAGAGAGAGAGAGACAGACAGAGAGAGATAGAGAGGGAGAGTGAGAGAGTTAGAGAGAGAGAGAAAGAGAGGGCGAGAGAATGTGTGAGAGAGAAAGTAAGTGCAAAGGGGGTGTTGTTCAGTGGAGTGTGGAGGAGTCGTTCAGTGGAGTGCGGAGGAGTCGTTCAGTGGAGTGCGGAGGAGTTGTTCAGTGGAGTGCGGAGGAGGAGTCGTTCAGTGGCATGTGGAGGAGTCGTTCAGTGGAGTGTGGAGGAGTCGTTCAGTGGAGTGTGGAGGAGTCGTTCAGTGGCATGTGGAGGAGTCGTTCAGTGGAGTGCGGAGGAGTCGTTCAGTGGAGTGCGGAGGAGTCGTTCGGTGGAGTGTGGAGGAGTCGTTCAGTGGAGTGTGGAGGAGTCGTTCAGTGGAGTGTGGCGGAGTCGTTCAGTGGCGTGTGGAGGAGTCGTTCAGTGGAGTGTGGAGGAGTCGTTTAGTGGAGAGTGCGGAGGAGTCGTTCAGTGGAGTGCGGAGGAGTCGTTCAGTGGAGTGTGGAGGTGTTTGTAGAAACTCTGCTTGAACTCACAATGAATATTTCTGCTGTCGTTCTGCACACGTTGATATATACTGTGCACCCATGTCAATGGTGCAGTTGGCGTTCTTTTGGCTGCGGATTGTACACATGCGACCCCCTAAAAAAAATATGCAAAAAGACAAAAAAAAAAAAATTAATTATAAAAAACATGGGCGGAGGTGGTGAGAGCAGACCCCAGATCACTGAAGCTCACGGAGGAGATGACGAAGGACCGTGACGAGTGGAGAGATGCTGTGCTGCAGAGAGTTTATCCCAGTTGAAGGAAGACGTGGTAGAGGAAGACCACGAAAAACATGGGCGGAGGTGGTGAGAGCTGACCTTCAGATCACTGAGGCTCACGGAGGAGATGACGAAGGACCGTGACAAGTGGAGAGATGCTGTGCTGAATAAGACCCATCTTTAGCGATAGTCACCGTCAGTGATAGAAGAACCGCTAAGTTTATATATATAGATATAGAGCAACCCACAAAAATATAGACGAAGGTGGTGAGAGGTGACCTCAGATTGCTGAAGCTCACGGTGGAGATGACGAAGGACCGTGACGAGTGGAGAGATGCTGTGCTGCAGAGAGTCTATCCCAGTTGAAGGAAGACGTGGTAGAGGAAGACCACGAAAAACATGGGCGGAGGTGGTGAGAGCAGACCTTCAGATCGCTGAGGCTCACGGTGGAGATGACGAAGGACCGTGACAAGTGGAGAGATGCTGTGCTGAATAAGACCCATCTTTAGCGATAGTCACCGTCAGTGATAGAAGAACCGCTAAGTTTATATATATAGATATAGAGCAACCCACAAAAAATATAGACGGAGGTGGTGAGAGCAGACCCCAGATCACTGAAGCTCACGGTGGAGATGACGAAGGACCGTGACAAGTGGAGAGATGCTGTGCTGCAGAGAGTCTATCCCAGTTGAAGGAAGACGTGGTAGAGGAAGACCACGAAAAACATGGGCGGAGGTGGTGAGAGCAGACCCCAGATCACTGAAGCTCACGGTGGAGATGACGAAGGACCGTGACGAGTGGAGAGATGCTGTGCTGGATAGGACCCGTCCCACCCTTGCAAGCAGGGAAAAGCGGACGTAAAATGATAATGATGATGATGATGCTGATGAAAGAAAATCTGGGCAGATTTTACAGGGATGGGATGCAAAACCAACCAGCAGGGGACCCAGTGGGTGAAAAAGAGTAAGAAGAAGAGTCCTCACTATTAAAGAATCAGTGGACAGATTTTACGGGCAAAACTAACTAGTAGGAAACCCAGGGTTTACCTGGAGCCAGATGGTTGGATAACATCCATGAGCTTGGCTGGTTTTGTTTGGGGACCCAGTCAGATCAGTTGGAGACAGTTGATTCTGACAGGACCCACTGCTAGGAGTGTTTGAGGGCTCTTCACCCCCCGCGACCTTCTCAAGACTAAGTGGGTAAAGAAGAAGTGTATATAGTGATGACACTGGTGCCAAGCTGTCTCTGTCTTTCCCTTGGATAACAACATATATTGCTGGGGGACAGATTTTTACAGGAGACCCAGAGGTAGACCTGGAGCAAGATGGTAGGGTAACATCCATGAGATTGGCTGGTCTTGCTTGGGTGACCCAGCTAGATCAGTTGGAGACAGTTGCTTCTGACAGGACCCACTGCTAGGAGTGTTTGAGGGCTCTTCACCCACCACGACCTTCTCAGGACTAAGTGGGTAAAGAAGAAGGGTATATAGGGATGACACTGGTGCCAAGCTGTCTCTGTCTTTCCCTTGGATAACAACATATATTGCTGGGGGACAGATTTTACAGGAGACCCAGAGGTAGGCCTGGAGCAAGATGGTAGGGTAACATCCATGAGATTGGCTGGTCGTGCTTGGGGACCCAGTCAGATCAGTTGGAGACAGTTGCTTCTGACAGGACCCACTGCTAGGAGTGTTTCAGGGCTCTTCACCCCCCACGACCCTCTCAGGACTAAGTGGGTAAAGAAGAAGGGTATATAGGGATGACACTGGTGCCAAGCTGTGTCTGTCTTTCCCTTGGATAACAACATATATTGCTGGGGGACAGATTTTACAGGAGACCCAGAGGTAGGCCTGGAGCAAGATGGTAGGGTAACATCCATGAGATTGGCTGGTCTTGCTTGGGTGACCCAGCTAGATCAGTTGGAGACAGTTCCTTCTGACAGGACCCACTGCTAGGAGTGTTTGAGGGCTCTTCACCCCCTACGACTTTCTCAGGACTAAGTGGGTAAAGAAGAACGAAAAGAAGGATATGTTGGCAAGAGTTTATTCTGGTGTAAACACTTTAACCCTTTCATTACCATATTTCTAATGGAACATAACTTAACAAAGGTTCTTACATAAAATTATGATGGAAGGTTTTTAGATAAATATAAACACTTTAACCCCTTCATTACCATATTTCTAATGGAACATAACTTAACAAAGGTTCTTACATAAAATTATGATGGAAGGTTTTTAGATAAATATAAACACTTTAACCCTTTCATTACCATATTTCTAATGGAGCATAACTTAACAAAGGTTTTTAGATAAATATAAACACTTTAACCCTTTCATTGCCATATTTCTAATGGAACATAACTTAACAAAGGTTTTTAGATAAATATAAACACTTTAACCCTTTCATTACCATATTTCTAATGGAACATAACTTAACAAAGGTTCTTACATAAATATAAACACTTTAACCCTTTCATTACCATATTTCTAATGGAGCATAACTTAACAAAGGTTTTTAGATAAATATAAACACTTTAACCCTTTCATTACCATATTTCTAATGGAACATAACTTAACAAAGGTTTTTAGATAAATATAAACACTTTAACCCTTTCATTACCATATTTCTAATGGAACATAACTTAACAAAGGTTCTTACATAAATATAAACACTTTAACCCTTTCATTGCCATATTTCTAATGGAACATAACTTAACAAAGGTTTTTAGATAAATATAAACACTTTAACCCTTTCATTACCATATTTCTAATGGAACATAACTTAACAAAGGTTCTTACATAAATATAAACACTTTAACCCTTTCATTACCATATTTCTAATGGAACATAACTTAACAAAGGTTTTTAGATAAATATAAACACTTTAACCCTTTCATTACCATATTTCTAATGGAACATAACTTAACAAAGGTTCTTACATAAATATAAACACTTTAACCCTTTCAGTAGCATATTTCTAATGGGACATAACTTAACAAAGGTTAAATATAAACATTTAAAAGTTTATAAAAACATATATTACCACTTTTGTTTACTTTGAAATGTAGACTAAAAATGTGAATTTGTTTATACATACATGTAAATCATTGTATAATATGTATTGTGTACATATAGGATGTGTGTGTGTGTATATGTGTATGTATGTATGCGTGTGTGTGTATATATATATATATATATATATATATATATGTATGTATGTATGTGTATATAAATATATATATGCATATAAATATGTGTGTGTATATATATATATCTAGTATATATATATATATATATATATATAAATGTATGTGTGTATATATATTTATATATATTTGTGTGCATATAAATGTCTGTGTGTGTGTGTGTATATATATATATATATATAAATATATATATATGTGTGTGTGTGTGTGTGTGTGCATATAAATGTGTATATGTTCATACACATATATATACATACATGTATGTATATATATGTGTGTATGTATATATATATATATATATATATATATATATATATATATATGTATATACATATATATATATATTTACTATACACATATACACACACACAAACACATGCATACATACATACAAACACATACACATACATACATAAATGTATGTATAGTATATTTGGAAATATAAGTATGTATACGTACATACAAATATGTACATACATATATGTATACAGACGTACAGTAGTATGTATATATATATACATACATGCACACACACACATATATATATATATATATATATATATAAGTATGTATATGTACATACATACATGTATACAGACGTACAGTAGTATGTATATATATATACATACATGCACACATATATATATGTACGTATGAGAAATGAAATTTCGTTTCATTGGAAAACAAATTTTGAAGGTGTCTAAATTTAGAGTTGTATATTAACGTAATGTCTTATAAAACTATAAATAAATTATTTTAATATAAAATTATTTTAATTTTAACAAAATAGTCTTTATCTACACTTTATAAACTATATATCTGCCAAATTTCATTTACAAATATTTAATATTAAGAAAGTTATGGAGTCAGAGGTGTGGTGTAGTGTGGTTTTGTGTGTTCGATGTAGCTTTGAATATTGAGGTAATGTCATATATAAAGGTACAAATTTATTGTTTGCAAATAAAATTATTTTAATTTTAACAAAATAGTCTTTATCTACACTTTATAAACTATATATCTGCCAAATTTCATTTACAAATATTTAATATTAAGAAAGTTATGGAGTCAGAGGTGTGGTGTAGTGTGGTGTTGTGTGTTCGATGTAGCTTTGAATATTGAGGTAATGTCATATATAAAGGTACAAATTTATTGTTTGCAAATAAAATTATTTTAATTTTAACAAAATAGTCTTTATCTACACTTTATAAACTATATATCTGCCAAATTTCATTTACAAATATTTAATATTAAGAAAGTTATGGAGTCAGAGGTGTGGTGTAGTGTGGTGTTGTGTGTTCGATGTAGCTTTGAATATTGAGGTAATGTCATATATAAAGGTACACATTTATTGTTTGCAAATAAAATTATTTTAATTTTAACAAAATAGTCTTTATCTACACTTTATAAACTATATATCTGCCAAATTTCATTTACAAATATTTAATATTAAGAAAGTTATGGAGTCAGAGGTGTGGTGTAGTGTGGTGTTGTGTGTTCGATGTAGCTTTGAATATTGAGGTAATGTCATATATAAAGGTACAAATTTATTGTTTGCAAATAAAATTATTTTAATTTTAACAAGATAGACTTTATCTACACTTTATAAACTATATATCTGCCAAAGTCAGCTCAAAAGTGACACAGAGGAGACTGAGGTTAGCTGGACATGCTCACCGACATCCAGAGTTGACACTGCACTCAGTGCTCCTGTGGGAGTCCCCTACATGGACACACTGGAAGAGGGAGACTGAGGTTAGCTGGACATGCTCACCGACATCCAGAGATGACACTGCACTCAGTGCTCCCATGGGAACCCCTACATGGACACACTGGAAGAGGGAGACTGAGGTTAGCTGGACATGCTCACCGACATCCAGAGTTGACACTGCACTCAGTGCACCTGTGGGAGCCCCTACATGGACACACTGGAAGAGGGAGACTGAGGTTAGCTGGACATGCTCACCGACATGCAGAGTTGACACTGCACTCAGTGCTCCTGTGGGTGCCCCGTACAGGGACACACTAGAAGAGGGAGACTGAGGTTAGCTGGACATGCTCACCGACATCCAGAGTTGACACTGCACTCAGTGCTCCTGTGGGAGCCCCCTACATAGACACACTGGAAGAGGGAGACTGAGGTTAGCTGGACATGCTCATCGACATCCAGAGTTGACACTGCACTCAGTGCTCCTGTGGGAGCCCCTGCATGGACACACTAAAAGAGGGAGACTGAGGTTAGCTGGACATGCTCACCGACATGCAGAGTTGACACTGCACTCAGTGCTCCCGTGGGAACCCCTACATGGACACACTGGAAGAGGGAGACCGAGGTTAGCTGGACATGCTCACCGACATGCAGAGTTGACACTGCACTCAGTGCTCCTGTGGGAGCCCCTACATGGTCACACTGGAAGAGGGAGACTGAGGTTAGCTGGACATGGTCACCGACATCCTGAGTTGACACTGCACTCAGTGCTCCTGTGGGATCCCCTGCATGGACACACTAAAAGAGGGAGACTGAGGTTAGCTGGACATGCTCACCGACATGCAGAGTTGACACTGCACTCAGTGCTCCTATGGGACCCCCTACATGGACACACTGGAAGAGGGAGACCAAGTTTAACGTATGTTGATGCCCTAAGGACAGACACTGGTCTGTTGGAGATGCAGGACATGGCAGCGATAATGAGGGACAGAGACCGCTGGAGAGAACTCGTCCATGGATCTCGGGAATTTTACCCTCCCTAGATAGATAGATAGATAGATAGATATCTGCCAAATTTCATTTACAAATATTTAATATTAAGAAAGTTTCAGGGGTCAGAGGTGTGGTGTGGTGTGTTGATGTAGTTTTCTATATTGACGTAATGTCATTTATAAAACTATAAATTAATAATCTTAATATGAAATTATTTTAATTTTAACAACACAGTCTTTATCTACACTTTATAAATTATATTTCTGCCAAATTTCATGAAAATATATTTATTATTAACAAAGTTTCGGGGTCAGAAAGTTGGTGTGGTGTCTAAATGAAGTGTTGGATATCGACGTAATGTCATTTATAAAACTATAAATAAATAATTTCGATATAAAATTATTTTAATTTAATTAACATCACCTCAATCTACACTTTATAGACTATATTTCTACCAAATTTCATTTAAAAATATTTAATATTAACAAAGTTTCGGGGTCAGAAAGTTGGTGTGGTGTCTTGTTGTAGTTGTGGATATCGACGAAATGTCATTTATATAACTATAAATAAATAATTTCGATAAAAAAGTATTTTAATTTAATTAATATCACCTCAATCTATACTTTATAGACTATATTTCTACCAAATTTCATTTAAAAATATTTAATATTAACAAAGTTTCGGGGTCAGAAAGTTGGTGTGGTGTCTTGTTGTAGTTGTGGATATCGACGAAATGTCATTTATATAACTATAAATAAATAATTTCATTATAAAATTATTTTAATTTTAACAAGATATCCTTAATCTACACCTTGTAAACTATACATCTGTGAAATTTCATTAAAAAATATTAAATATTAATAAAGTTATGGAGGAAACAAAGTCGAGGGGTGGGTGCCGGGAGGTCATTAAGGTGCTTGTATGGTTAATATATAATCAATGTGAAAAAGATGTAAACATAGCAGGCTCTGTTTCCATTCTAGGCCGTACCACGGCTAAATGAAAAGGGTGCGTACATACCCGACCCCCGGGCCTTCTCCCACACCGATATATGGACGTGGCTCAGCTCCTTTCTGAGCAGGGCCGCGGTTAGGGCGCCGCTGAGGCCGGCACCTACGATCAAAATTCGGGATCCAGCCGCCATCTTGGAAAACAAAGGTCGGTGAAGGGCGAAAATGTGTCCCCGGGATAAAGTATTTCCGCATGACTGCCGTTTCTTACACCAACACCGTCGCCTGTTCTACTGTTCTCCCACTGGTTCCGGGCATTGGACTACGGCCATGCTGGGGCACTGCCTTCTTTTACTGGTTTCAGGCATTAGACTGTTGCCATGCTGGGGCATTGCCTTGATTTAGTCAATCATATCAACCCCAGTACTGTTTTATGGGCTTCAGTCATTAGACTGTGGCCAGATCTATCTATCCCTATATATAGGAAAAAAGCAGTTTGGTGCTCGAAACGGCTTGAGCTCTGCCGTCTGGGTCATTCTTTTTCCTATTACCCACCCTACTACCCTAAGTATTGAGTACTCTGGTGCGTTATGGTCCATCTGGTTCCTTACCACAATTCCTTTGTTATATATATAGGAATATACATATAAATATATATATATATATATATATATATATATATATATATATATATATATGTATGTATGTATGTATCTAAGGCGGGTAAAATTCCTGAGATCCATGGACGAGTTCTCTCCAGCGGTCTCTGTCCCTCATTATCGCTGCCATATCCTGCGTCTCCAACAGACCAGTGTCTGTCCTTAGGGCATCAACATATGTTAACCTTGGTCTTCCCCTTCTAGTGTGTCCATGTAGGGGCTCCCACAGGAGCACTGAGTGCAATGTCAACTCTGGATGTCGGTGACCATGTCCAGCCAACCTCAGTCTCCTCTGTGTCACTTTTGAGCTGACTTTTGGGATGCTCCCATACAGCTCTGAGTTTTTCATCCTCAGTGTATACTTCGTAGAGACCTGAAAATCCGCCTCTTCATTGCTGTAGTGGAGTCTGTGCTGCTGTATGGGTCTGAGACTTGGACACTGACCAAGAGACTCACTCAGATGGTGGATGGGTGCTACACGAGAATGCTGAGGATGGCTCTGAACATTAATCAGTATGTATGTATGTAAAAGGTAAACAGAAATAACAACACAATCAGTACAGTATATGGAAGGGATATATTAGGTTAACACTTGATATAGCAGGAAGAGGGTCTTAAAATAAAGTACCAGTAATACACTGGTATTAATTGCTGGCCTTGTGCCCCCAAAAGTAGAAACAATTATTACGGGGTCAGTAAAATAAGGTACCAGTAATACACTGGGGTAATTGCTGGCCTTGTGCCTCCAAAAGTAGAAACAATTATTACGGGGTCTGTAAAATAAGGTACCAGTAATACACTGGGGTAATTGCTGGCCTTGTGCCCCCAAAAATAGAAACAATTATTACGGGGTCTGTAAAATAAAGTACCAGTAATACACTGGGGTAATTGCTGGCCTTGTGCCCCCAAAAGTAGAAACAATTATTACGGGGTCAGTAAAATAAAGTACCAGTAATACACTGGGGTAATTGCTGGCCTTGTGCCCCCAAAAGTAGAAACAGTTATTACGGGGGTCAGTAAAATAAAGTACCAGTAATACACTGGGGTAATTGCTGGCCTTGTGTCCCCCAAAAGTAGAAACAGTTATTACGGGGTCAGTAAAATAAAGTACCAGTAATACACTGGGGTAATTGCTGGCCTTGTGCCCCCCAAAAATAGAAACAATTATTACGGGGTCAGTAAAATAAAGTACCAGTAATACACTGGGGTAATTGCTGGCCTTGTTCCCCCAAAAGTAGAAACAGTTATTACGGGGTCAGTAAAATAAAGTACCAGTAATACACTGGGGTAATTGCTGGCCTTGTTCCCCCAAAAGTAGAAACAGTTATTACGGGGGTCAGTAAAATAAAGTACCAGTAATACACTGGGGTAATTGCTGGCCTTGTGCCTCCAAAAGTAGAAACAATTATTACGGGGTCAGTAAAATAAGGTACCAGTAATACACTGGGGTAATTGCTGGCCTTGTGCCCCCAAAAGTAGAAACAGTTATTACGGGGTCAGTAAAATAAAGTACCAGTAATACACTGGGGTAATTGCTGGCCTTGTGACCCCCAAAAGTAGAAACAATTATTACGGGGTCAGTAAAATAAGGTACCAGTAATACACTGGGGTAATTGCTGGCCTTGTGCCCCCAAAAGTAGAAACAATTATTACGGGGTCAGTAAAATAAAGTACCAGTAATACACTGGGGTAATTGCTGGCCTTGTGCCCCCAAAAGTAGAAACAATTATTACGGGGTCAGTAAAATAAAGTACCAGTAATACACTGGGGTAATTGCTGGCCTTGTTCCCCCAAAAGTAGAAACAATTATTACGGGGTCAGTAAAATAAGGTACCAGTAATACACTGGGGTAATTGCTGGCCTTGTGCCCCCCAAAAGTAGAAACAGTTATTACGGGGTCAGTAAAATAAGGTACCAGTAATACACTGGGGTAATTGCTGGCCTTGTGCCCCCCAAAAGTAGAAACAATTATTACGGGGTCAGTAAAATAAGGTACCAGTAATACACTGGGGTAATTGCTGGTCTTGTGCCCCCCAAAAGTAGAAACAATTATTACGGGGTCAGTAAAATAAAGTACCAGTAATACACTGGGGTAATTGCTGGCCTTGTGTCCCCAAAAGTAGAAACAGTTATTACGGGGTCAGTAAAATAAAGTACCAGTAATACACTGGAGTAATTGCTGGCCTTGTGTCCCCCAAAAGTAGAAACAATTATTACGGGGTCTGTAAAATAAAGTACCAGTAATACACTGGGGGGTAATTTGCTGGCCTTGTGCCCCCAAAAATAGAAACAATTATATATATATTTCCGCGAACCTTGTGCCATTCACCTTTCCTACATCACCTGTGGACTGAAGACCTTCAAAGATGTGGCTGGGATGATAATACAGACATACAGACAGACATACACACATATACACACATATACACACATATACACACCCATATATATATATATATATATATATATATATATATATATATATATATATACATATATACATATATGTTGTCATTGAAATATGTATCACAGTATTATACATAATGGACTTTAATATTTGAAACTAGTTCGCATTTTCTTATTCTATATATATATGTATATATATGTATATATATGTATATATATATATGTATATGTATATATGTATATATATGTATATATATGTATA
>OZ024766.1:20922185-20932185 GCA_964016885.1 Eledone cirrhosa | reverse complement strand
ATAGGGACTGGGGTCCCTATCATTCCACTGCAAAGTGGTCGTGGAGGTGCCACGGCAAAAAAGCACCCAGCACTCACTGTAAAGTGGTCGTGGAGGTGCCACGGCAAAAAAGCACCCAGCACTCACTGTAAAGTGGTCGTGGAGGTGCCACGGCAAAAAAGCACCCAGCACTCACTGTAAAGTGGTCGTGGAGGTGCCACGGCACAAAAAGCACCCAGCACTCACTGTAAAGTGGTCGTGGAGGTGCCACGGCAAAAAAGCACCCAGCACTCACTGTAAAGTGGTCGTGGAGGTGCCACGGCAAAAAAAGCACCCAGCACTCACTGTAAAGTGGTCGTGGAGGTGCCACGGCAAAAAAGCACCCAGCACTCACTGTAAAGTGGTCGTGGAGGTGCCACGGCAAAAAAGCACCCAGCACTCACTGTAAAGTGGTCGTGGAGGTGCCACGGCAAAAAAGCACCCAGCACTCACTGTAAAGTGGTCGTGGAGGTGCCACGGCAAAAAAGCACCCAGCACTCACTGTAAAGTGGACGTGGAGGTGCCACGGCAAAAAAAGCACCCAGCACTCACTGTAAAGTGGTCGTGGAGGTGCCACGGCAAAAAAAGCACCCAGCACTCACTGTAAATGAGGTTGGTGTTAGGAAGGGCATCCAGCTGTAGAAATCAAGCCAGAATCAGTTCCCGTCCCATCCTTGCAAGCAGGGAAAAGTGGACGTAAAATGATGATGATGATGAGATATATATATATATATACATACACACTGTAAATGAGGTTGGTGTTAGGAAGGGCATCCAGCTGTAGAGATCAAGCCATATATAGATTTACATATTTAAATACCTTCTCAATGCTTCTGAATTCAACAGGATTCATTTATTTTTGCCTTCTATTTTCTCTTTCTCCATCACCACCAGGTTCGTCTCATTGCCGAAATGAATGACTCCAACAAAATCCACAACATCGTCATAAAGAGCTGCTACGCTAAGGCGGGCCACAAGCGCATGCTCCTGCTGAAGAACGGATGTGGCACGGGGTCACCGTTCGCGAAGGGAGCAGGATTTCTGAACAATGGCGACACGATTGTCAGCCCCTATTTCTTAATCCACAAACCAAAGGGGAACAATTACATCGGCCAAATTTTCTGCACGTTTAAAATATGCAAGAAACATTGCCACATAACAAACAGCTGCGTCGCTGCAGCTACATCATCAGGTGCTGGTGCACGACACCACCACTGAAGTAAAGGTTTATAGCGGGCATGGGCAACGTGTGGCCTGCAAATCTTTCTGAATGGCTCACCTAAGACTAAAATATGCCAGAAACATTGCCACATAACAAACAGCTGCGTCGCTGCAGCTACATCATCAGGTGCTGATGCACGACACCACCACTGAAGTAAAGGTTTATAGCGGGCATGGGCAACGTGTGGCCTGCAAATCTTTCTGAATGGCTCACCTAAGACTAAAATATGCCAGAAACATTGCCACATAAAAAACAGCTGCGTCGCTGCAGCTACATCATCAGGTGCTGATGCACGACACCACCACTGAAGTAAAGGTTTATAGCGGGCGTGGGCAACGTGTGGCCTGCAAATCTTTCTGAATGGCTCACCTAAGACTATATATAAATAATTGTTTCTACTTTAGGCACAAGGCCAGCAATTACCCAGTGCATTACTGGTACTTTATTTTATCGACCCCGTAAGGATGAAAGGCAAAGTCAACCTCGGCGGGATTTGAACTCAGATCGTAAAGGGACGTAACTCTATGCGTCAAAGCATGACGTCCGACTCTCTACTGATACTGTCAATCCAAATCATCATAATTTTACGTCCCCTTTTCCCTGCTTGCAAGGGTGGGATGGGTCCTATTCAGCACAGCATCTCTTCTCCACTTGTCACGGTCCTTCGTCATCTCCTCCGTGAGCTTCAGCGATCTGAGGTCTGCTCTCACCACCTCCGCCCATGTTTTTCGTGGTCTTCCTCTACCACGTCTTCCTTCTACTGGCATTTCTTGGCACTTCTTTATATTTCTTTATATTTATATATGTTAATATACTTATATTTATTTATATATGTTTGAGTTTGTGTATTTATATATGTATGTGTGTGTATGAGCATGCGTGTTTATATATATATATATATATATATATATATATGTATGTGTTTATATGTGTGTGTTTATATATTTATATTTTTATAATTATGTTTCTATTTAATAAATAAAATATTTTTATCATGAAATTATTTTGTTTAATCTTATTCTGTGTTCAACTGAGAGTAGAAGGGGCCGATAACTTACCATACCAGTTATATACTGAGGTTAGTAATGTTAGTCACATGATAAAAAGCATCCAGTCCACACTGTAAAGTGGTCATGTAGGTGTCACAACAAAAAGCACCCAGTCCACACTGTAAAGTGGTCATGTAGGTGTCACAACAAATAGCACCCAGTCCACACTGTAAAGTGGTCATGTAGGTGTCACAACAAAAAGCACCCAGTCCACACTGTAAAGTGGTCATGTAGGTGTCACAACAAACAGTACCCAGTCCACACTGTAAAGTGGTCATGTAGGTGTCACAACAAACAGTACCCAGTCCACACTGTAAAGTGGTCATGTAGGTGTCACAACAAACAGTACCCAGTCCACACTGTAAAGTGGTCATGTAGGTGTCACAACAAAAAGTACCCAGTCCACACTGTAAAGTGGTCATGTAGGTGTCACAACAAATAGCACCCAGTCCACACTGTAAAGTGGTCATGTAGGTGTCACAACAAAAAGCACCCAGTCCACACTGTAAAGTGGTCATGTAGGTGTCACAACAAACAGTACCCAGTCCACACTGTAAAGTGGTCATGTAGGTGTCACAACAAACAGTACCCAGTCCACACTGTAAAGTGGTCATGTAGGTGTCAACAAAAAGTACCCAGTCCACACTGTAAAGTGGTCATGTAGGTGTCACAACAAAAAACACCCAGTCCACTGTAAAGTGGTCATGTAGGTGTCACAACAAAAAGCACCCAGTCCACACTGTAAAGTGGTCATGTAAGTGTCACGACAAAAAGCACCCAGTCCACACTGTAAAGTGGTCATGTAGGTGTCACGACAAAAAGCACCCAGTCCACACTGTAAAGTGGTCATGTAGGTGTCACGACAAAAAGCACCCAGTCCACACTGTAAAGTGGTCATGTAGGTGTCACGACAAAAAGCACCCAGTCCACACTGTAAAGTGGTCGTGGAGGTGCCACGGAAAAAAAGCACCCAGCACTCACTGTAAATGAGGTTGGTGTTAGGAAAGGCATCCAGCTGTAGAAATCAAGCCAGAATCAGTTCCCGTACGAGCAAGGCATGGTCAGCCGACCGGACACTGCCCACAACAGGACAATCCGTCTAACCCATGCTAGCGTGGAAGAACGGACGTAGAACGGTGATGATATATAATGTCTCAGAGGACAGAGACCAGTGACCAGTGGTCAACAGAGAGACAATCCACAAGGTGGGTGACAGGTAGATGATATATAATGTCTCAGAGGACAGAGACCAGTGACCAGTGGTCAACAGAGAGACAATCCACAAGGTGGGTGACAGGTAGATGATATATAATGTCTCAGAGGACAGACCAGTGACCAGTGGTCAACAGAGAGACAGTCCACAAGGTGGGTGACAGGTAGATGATATATAATGTCTCAGAGGACAGAGAGCAGTGACCAGTGGTCAACAGAGAGACAATCCACAAGGTGGGTGACAGGCAGATGATATATAATGTCTCAGAGGACAGAGACCAGTGACCAGTGGTCAACAGAGAGACAATCCACAAGGTGGGTGACAGGTAGATGATATATAATGTCTCAGAGGACAGAGACCAGTGACCAGTGGTCAACAGAGAGACAATCTACAAGGTGGGTGACAGACAGATGATATATAATGTCTCAGAGGACAGTGACCAGTGGTCAACAGAGAGACAATCCACAAGGTGGGTGACAGGTAGATGATATATAATGTCTCAGAGGACAGTGACCAGCGACCAGTGGTCAACAGAGAGACAATACACAAGGTGGGTGACAGACAGATGATATATAATGTCTCAGAAGACAGAGACCAGTGGTCAGTGGTCAACAGAGAGACAATCCACAAGGTGGGTGACAGGTAGATGATATATAATGTCTCAGAGGACAGTGACCAGTGGTCAACAGAGAGACAATCCACAAGGTGGGTGACAGGTAGATGATATATAATGTCTCAGAGGACAGTGACCAGTGGTCAACAGAGAGACAATCCACAAGGTGGGTGACAGGTAGATGATATATAATGTCTCAGAGGACAGAGACCAGTGACCAGTGGTCAACAGAGAGACAATCCACAAGGTGGGTGACAGACAGATGATATATAATGTCTCAGAGGACAGACCAGTGACCAGTGGTCAACAGAGAGACAATCCACAAGGTGGGTGACAGGTAGATGATATATAATGTCTCAGAAGACAGAGACCAGTGACCAGTGGTCAACAGAGAGACAATCTACAAGGTGGGTGACAGACAGATGATATATAATGTCTCAGAGGACAGAGACCAGTGACCAGTGGTCAACAGAGAGACAATCCACAAGGTGGGTGACAGGCAGATGATATATAATGTCTCAGAGGACAGAGACCAGTGACCAGTGGTCAACAGAGAGACAATCTACAAGGTGGGTGACAGACAGATGATATATAATGTCTCAGAGGACAGAGACCAGTGACCAGTGGTCAACAGAGAGACAATCCACAAGGTGGGTGACAGGTAGATGATATATAATGTCTCAGAGGACAGAGAGCAGTGACCAGTGGTCAACAGAGAGACAATCCACAAGGTGGGTGACAGGTAGATGATATATAATGTCTCAGAGGACAGAGAGCAGTGACCAGTGGTCAACAGAGAGACAATCCACAAGGTGGGTGACAGGTAGATGATATATAATGTCTCAGAGGACAGAGACCAGTGACCAGTGGTCAACAGAGAGACAATCCACAAGGTAGGTGACAGGCAGATGATATATAATGTCTGAGAGGACAGTGACCAGTGGTCAACAGAGAGACAATCCACAAGGTGGGTGACAGGCAGATGATATATAATGTGTCAGAGGACAGAGAGCAGTGACCAGTGGTCAACAGAGAGACAATCCACAAGGTGGGTGACAGGTAGATGATATATAATGTCTCAGAGGACAGAGACCAGTGGCCAGTGGTCAACAGAGAGACAAACCACAAGGTGGGTGACAGACAGATGATATATAATGTCTCAGAGGACAGAGACCAGCGGCCAGTGGTCAACAGAGAGACAATCCACAAGGTAGGTGACAGGCAGATGATATATAATGTCTGAGAGGACAGTGACCAGTGGTCAACAGAGAGACAATCCACAAGGTGGGTGACAGGCAGATGATATATAATGTGTCAGAGGACAGAGAGCAGTGACCAGTGGTCAACAGAGAGACAATCCACAAGGTGGGTGACAGGTAGATGATATATAATGTCTCAGAAGACAGTGACCAGTGGTCAGTGGTCAACAGAGAGACAAGCCACAAGGTGGGTGACAGGCAGATGATATATAATGTCTCAGAGGACAGACCAGTGGTCAACAGAGAGACAATCTACAAGGTGGGTGACAGGTAGATGATATGTAATGTCTCAGAGACCAGTGACCAGTGGTCAACAGAGAGACAATCCACAAGGTGGGTGACAGGTAGATGATATATAATGTCTCAGAGGACAGAGACCAGTGACCAGTGGTCAACAGAGAGACAATCCACAAGGTGGGTGACAGGTAGATGATATATAATGTATCAGAGGACAGACCAGTGACCAGTGGTCAACAGAGAGACAATCCACAAGGTGGGTGACAGGCAGATGATATATAATGTCTCAGAGGACAGAGACCAGTGACCAGTGGTCAACAGAGAGACAATCCACAAGATGGGTGACAGGTAGATGATATATAATGTCTCAGAGGACAGAGACCAGTGACCAGTGGTCAACAGAGAGACAATCCACAAGGTGGGTGACAGGTAGATGATATATAATGTCTCAGAGGACAGAGACCAGTGACCAGTGGTCAACAGAGGGACAATCCACAAGGTGGGTGACAGGTAGATGATATATAATGTCTCAGAGGACAGAGACCAGTGACCAGTGGTCAACAGAGAGACAATCTACAAGGTGGGTGACAGGTAGATGATATATAATGTCTCAGAGGACAGAGACCAGTGACCAGTGGTCAACAGAGAGACAATCTACAAGGTGGGTGACAGGTAGATGATATATAATGTCTCAGAGGACAGAGACCAGTGACCAGTGGTCAACAGAGAGACAATCCACAAGATGGGTGACAGGTAGATGATATATAATGTCTCAGAGGACAGAGACCAGTGACCAGTGGTCAACAGAGAGACAATCTACAAGGTGGGTGACAGGTAGATGATATATAATGTCTCAGAGGACAGAGACCAGTGACCAGTGGTCAACAGAGAGACAATCCACAAGATGGGTGACAGGTAGATGATATATAATGTCTCAGAGGACAGAGACCAGTGACCAGTGGTCAACAGAGAGACAATCTACAAGGTGGGTGACAGGTAGATGATATATAATGTCTCAGAGGACAGAGACCAGTGACCAGTGGTCAACAGAGAGACAATCCACAAGGTGGGTGACAGGTAGATGATATATAATGTCTCAGAGGACAGAGACCAGTGACCAGTGGTCAACAGAGAGACAATCCACAAGGTGGGTGACAGGCAGATGATATATAATGTCTCAGAGGACAGAGACCAGTGACCAGTGGTCAACAGAGAGACAAGCCACAAGGTGGGTGACAGGCAGATGATATATAATGTCTCAGAGGACAGAGACCAGTGACCAGTGGTCAACAGAGAGACAATCCACAAGGTGGGTGACAGGTAGATGATATATAATGTCTCAGAGGACAGACCAGTGACCAGTGGTCAACAGAGAGACAATCCACAAGGTGGGTGACAGGTAGATGATATATAATGTCTCAGAAGACAGAGACCAGTGACCAGTGGTCAACAGAGAGACAATCTACAAGGTGGGTGACAGACAGATGATATATAATGTCTCAGAGGACAGAGACCAGTGACCAGTGGTCAACAGAGAGACAATCCACAAGGTGGGTGACAGGCAGATGATATATAATGTCTCAGAGGACAGAGACCAGTGACCAGTGGTCAACAGAGAGACAATCTACAAGGTGGGTGACAGACAGATGATATATAATGTCTCAGAGGACAGAGACCAGTGACCAGTGGTCAACAGAGAGACAATCCACAAGGTGGGTGACAGGTAGATGATATATAATGTCTCAGAGGACAGAGAGCAGTGACCAGTGGTCAACAGAGAGACAATCCACAAGGTGGGTGACAGGTAGATGATATATAATGTCTCAGAGGACAGAGAGCAGTGACCAGTGGTCAACAGAGAGACAATCCACAAGGTGGGTGACAGGTAGATGATATATAATGTCTCAGAGGACAGAGACCAGTGACCAGTGGTCAACAGAGAGACAATCCACAAGGTAGGTGACAGGCAGATGATATATAATGTCTGAGAGGACAGTGACCAGTGGTCAACAGAGAGACAATCCACAAGGTGGGTGACAGGCAGATGATATATAATGTGTCAGAGGACAGAGAGCAGTGACCAGTGGTCAACAGAGAGACAATCCACAAGGTGGGTGACAGGTAGATGATATATAATGTCTCAGAGGACAGAGACCAGTGGCCAGTGGTCAACAGAGAGACAAACCACAAGGTGGGTGACAGACAGATGATATATAATGTCTCAGAGGACAGAGACCAGCGGCCAGTGGTCAACAGAGAGACAATCCACAAGGTAGGTGACAGGCAGATGATATATAATGTCTGAGAGGACAGTGACCAGTGGTCAACAGAGAGACAATCCACAAGGTGGGTGACAGGCAGATGATATATAATGTGTCAGAGGACAGAGAGCAGTGACCAGTGGTCAACAGAGAGACAATCCACAAGGTGGGTGACAGGTAGATGATATATAATGTCTCAGAAGACAGTGACCAGTGGTCAGTGGTCAACAGAGAGACAAGCCACAAGGTGGGTGACAGGCAGATGATATATAATGTCTCAGAGGACAGACCAGTGGTCAACAGAGAGACAATCTACAAGGTGGGTGACAGGTAGATGATATGTAATGTCTCAGAGACCAGTGACCAGTGGTCAACAGAGAGACAATCCACAAGGTGGGTGACAGGTAGATGATATATAATGTCTCAGAGGACAGAGACCAGTGACCAGTGGTCAACAGAGAGACAATCCACAAGGTGGGTGACAGGTAGATGATATATAATGTATCAGAGGACAGACCAGTGACCAGTGGTCAACAGAGAGACAATCCACAAGGTGGGTGACAGGCAGATGATATATAATGTCTCAGAGGACAGAGACCAGTGACCAGTGGTCAACAGAGAGACAATCCACAAGATGGGTGACAGGTAGATGATATATAATGTCTCAGAGGACAGAGACCAGTGACCAGTGGTCAACAGAGAGACAATCCACAAGGTGGGTGACAGGTAGATGATATATAATGTCTCAGAGGACAGAGACCAGTGACCAGTGGTCAACAGAGGGACAATCCACAAGGTGGGTGACAGGTAGATGATATATAATGTCTCAGAGGACAGAGACCAGTGACCAGTGGTCAACAGAGAGACAATCTACAAGGTGGGTGACAGGTAGATGATATATAATGTCTCAGAGGACAGAGACCAGTGACCAGTGGTCAACAGAGAGACAATCTACAAGGTGGGTGACAGGTAGATGATATATAATGTCTCAGAGGACAGAGACCAGTGACCAGTGGTCAACAGAGAGACAATCCACAAGATGGGTGACAGGTAGATGATATATAATGTCTCAGAGGACAGAGACCAGTGACCAGTGGTCAACAGAGAGACAATCTACAAGGTGGGTGACAGGTAGATGATATATAATGTCTCAGAGGACAGAGACCAGTGACCAGTGGTCAACAGAGAGACAATCCACAAGATGGGTGACAGGTAGATGATATATAATGTCTCAGAGGACAGAGACCAGTGACCAGTGGTCAACAGAGAGACAATCTACAAGGTGGGTGACAGGTAGATGATATATAATGTCTCAGAGGACAGAGACCAGTGACCAGTGGTCAACAGAGAGACAATCCACAAGGTGGGTGACAGGTAGATGATATATAATGTCTCAGAGGACAGAGACCAGTGACCAGTGGTCAACAGAGAGACAATCCACAAGGTGGGTGACAGGCAGATGATATATAATGTCTCAGAGGACAGAGACCAGTGACCAGTGGTCAACAGAGAGACAAGCCACAAGGTGGGTGACAGGCAGATGATATATAATGTCTCAGAGGACAGAGACCAGTGACCAGTGGTCAACAGAGAGACAATCCACAAGGTGGGTGACAGGTAGATGATATATAATGTCTCAGAGGACAGAGACCAGTGACCAGTGGTCAACAGAGAGACAAGCCACAAGATGGGTGACAGGCAGATGATATATAATGTCTCAGAGGACAGAGACCAGAGACCAGTGGTCAACAGAGAGACAATCCACAAGGTGGGTGACAGGTAGATGATATATAATGTCTGAGAGGACAGAGACCAGTGACCAGTGGTCAACAGAGAGACAATACACAAGGTGGGTGACAGGTAGATGATATATAATGTCTCAGAGGACAGAGACCAGTGACCAGTGGTCAACAGAGAGACAATACACAAGGTGGGTGACAGGTAGATGATATATAATGTCTCAGGGGACAGAGACCAGTGACCAGTGGTCAACAGAGAGACAATCTACAAGGTGGGTGACAGGTAGATGATATATAATGTCTCAGAAGACAGAGACCAGCGGTCAGTGGTCAACAGAGAGACAATCCACAAGGTGGGTGACAGGTAGATGATATATAATGTCTCAGAG
>OZ024766.1:20899685-20909685 GCA_964016885.1 Eledone cirrhosa | reverse complement strand
GATATCTATTTGGTGAACATCACTACGATTCGTCGCGGATTCAGCCAGCAGAGGAATGTCTACCAGCAACAGTGCGTCTACGAAGCGTTCGGCGGCGTCAGCACGCAGATGCTCGGCCCTGCTCCCGCCGACGACGACGACGGAGGGGGAGGTGGCGGCAGCGGAGGAGGGGGCAGCGTGGGAGGGACAATCGAGGACCCCACCATCGACATGGAACTCCAGGACGTCTCGAGGGAGAAATTCACCAGAACGACGATGAGGAACCGATACGTAAGTTCCTTTATTTATGCCTTTGTAGCATGGAGTTATGGCCCTTTACACACGCACACACAGTCTCTCTCTCTCTCTCTCTCACACACACTCTCTCTCTCACACTCTCTCTCTCTCTCTCTCACGCTCTCTTCTCTCTCTCTCTCTCACGCTCTCTCTCACTCTCTCTCTCTCTTTCTCACACACACACTCTCTCTCTCTCACGCTCTCTTCTCTCTCTCTCTCTCTCTCTCTCTCACTCACTCTCTCTCTCTCTCTCTCTCTCTCACACACACTGTCACTCACACTCTCTTCTCTCTCACGCTCTCTTCTCTCTCTCTCTCACACTCACTCTCTCTCTCTCTCTCTCTCTCTCACACACACTGTCACTCACACTCTCTTCTCTCTCACGCTCTCTTCTCTCTCTCACACTCTCTCTCACACACACTCTCTCTCTCTCGCTCTCTTCTCTATCTCTCTCACGCTCTCTCTCTCTTTCTCACACACACACTCTCTCTCTCTCACGCTCTCTTCTCTCTCTCTCTCTCACTCACTCTCTCTCTCTCTCTCTCTCTCTCACACACACACTCTCTCTCTCTCTCACACTCTCTCTCACACACACTCTCTCTCTCTCTCTCTCTCTCTCTCTCACGCTCTTTTCTCTCTCTCACACTCTCTCTCTCACACACACACTCTCTCTCCCTCTCTCTCTCTCTCACGCTCTCTTCTCTCTCTCCGTCTTCCTCTCTGCAGGTGAGACTATTCGCCAACATAACAGGCATACCTTTACCTGCCTACAACAACCGCACCACCAACACCACCACCACCGGTCAACACAACTATAACTTGGAGGGCACAGGGCAGATTTTGGTGAAAAACTGCCAACTAAGGTTACGAAACGGCTTAAAAATTCCTCTGATACAAGACAGCTGCGGAACTGGGGATTTCATTTCAATGCATCACGGGCTCTTCAACGAAGGGAGCACAGTCGACAGCCCTTATTTCATCCTCATCAACACCAGCCTGCACGGTGCGACGGCGCAGTGCACCTACGAGCCCTGCGCGAACTTCTCCTGCCTGGGCGACAGCTGTGAAGTTGGCGGCATGATAGAACCCGCGGAGTATATGTCTGTCTATGATGGCGATGGTGATGGTGATGGCGATGACAAGGATAAGGGTGATGGCGATGGCGATGACAAGCATAAGGAAGATGGCGGTGGCGATGGTGATGGTGATGGTGATGACAAGCATAAGGAAGATGGCGGTGGCGGTGGCGATGGTGATGGTGATGACAAGGATGATGGTGATGGTGATGGTGATGACAAGGATAAGGGTGATGGTGATGGTGATGGCGATGGCGATGACAAGCATAAGGAAGATGGCGATGGTGATGGTGATGGCGATGGCGATGACAAGCATAAGAAAGATGGCGGTGGTGATGGTGATGACAAGCATAAGAAAGATGGCGGTGGCGATGGTGATGGTGATGATGATGGTGATGACAAGCATAAGAAAGATGGCGGTGGCGATGGCGATGGTGATGGTGATGACAAGCATGAGAAAGATGGCGGTGGTGATGGTGATGGCGATGGTATCAACAGTGATGACAAGCATAAGGAAGATGGCGGTGGTGATGGTGATGGTGATGACAAGCATAATACAGATGGCGATGGTGATGGTGATGACAAGCATAAGAAAGATGGCGGTGGCGATGGCGATGATGATGGTGATGACAAGCATGAGAAAGATGGCGGTGGTGATGGTGATGGTGATGGTGACGGCGGCGGCGAGCAGCATCTAGACAATCATAATAATAGTACTAATAATAATAATACTAATGACCATGATGACAAAAGCCATGTTGATGGTGATGGTGATGGTGATGGTGATGGCGATGACAAGCATAAGGAAGATGGCGGTGGTGATGGTGATGGCGGCAGAGACCAAGATGGCAGCCGCAATCATACGGACAAGGACGCTAAGGAAAATAAGAGCGACCGTGATGGTGATGGTGATCATGTCGGTGATGATGATGATGTTGATGTTCATGAAAAGAGCATAAAGCAGGGGGAGAAGGCGGTGGACCCCCGCCACCCCCACCCCCGCCACCACCGCCACCACCACCGAAATTCCACCACGGCGGAAACAGAGCTGGGGAAAGGGGAGACGATAGGCGATCCTGGAATGGGTGATGGCGATGATGATGATGATGATGATGATGATGATGATGTTCATGAAAAGAGCATAAAGCAGGGGGAGAAGGCGGTGGACCCCCACCACCACCACCCCCGCCCCCACCCCCGCCCCCACCCCCACCACCGAAATTCCACCACGGCGGAAACAGAGCTGGGGAAAGGGGAGACGATAAGCCATCCTGGAATGGGTGATGGCGATGATGATGATGATGATGACGATGATGATGATGATAAGGAGATTGAAGACGGTGATGGTGATGGTGATGGTGATGACAGTCACAACAGCACCGACAGCACACCTGCTTCATTGAACTCGACTGAAAAGCACTCCCTAGAAGAAACACCTGCTTCATCGATCTCGACAGAAGAGCCTCCGTTAGATGAAACACCTGCTTCATCGATCTCGACAGAAGAGCCTCCGTTAGATGAAACACCTGCTTCATCGATCTCGACAGAAGAGCCTCCGTTAGATGAAACACCTGCTTCATCGAACTCGACTGAGGAGCCTCCGTTAGATGAAACACCTGCTTCATCGATCTCGACAGAAGAGCCTCCGTTAGATGAAACACCTGCTTCATCGAACTCGACTGAGGAGTCTTCTCTGGAAGAAACTGCTCTGTCTTCGAACAAGACCGATGAGCCTTCCTCAGGTGAAACTACTGATCATGCGATGGGCCATCCGCATTCAAGAAGGGAAACCATGGGACACAGAAGGAAAGAAAGAGCAGGTGAAGCTGTCGGAGGAAGAGAAGAAGGAGAAGAAGGAGGAGGAGAAGGAGAAGGAAGCAGCAGCAGCATAGCCGGTGATCATGTGACCACAACTGAACTGCCGCCAGACGACAATTCCACAGAACCGGACGGCGGCGGCGACAACAGCTTTAGTGAAGAAGGAGGGAATGGACGGAGGTCGGAGTTTGACCCAACGACCTCTGGTGAACTTGACCCACGGGGGGAGCCACTGTACAGCCGCCGCCGCGGCAGCGAGGAGGACGTTGATGGCGACGATGATGATGATGATGATGATGATGATGATGGCAATGGTGGTGATGGCGGAGGGGAGGAAGCGTCGACGGCGGCTCCAGTTACGCCAGCAGCTGCAACAACAGCAGCAGCCTCATCCGGTCAGGTGACACCAGCTTCTGTTGCTAGCGGCAACGGCGACGACAGCGTGCGCAGCACGACGATGGCGTTGCTGATAACAACAGCGGGGCCGAAGACGAAGCGGGAAGGGGGAGACAACTCTACGATC
Organism: Eledone cirrhosa; assembly: GCA_964016885.1. Classification (NCBI taxonomy): domain Eukaryota; kingdom Metazoa; phylum Mollusca; class Cephalopoda; order Octopoda; family Eledonidae; genus Eledone; species Eledone cirrhosa. Next base: position 20,905,992 of record OZ024766.1, on the reverse strand, counting down.
CCGCAAGAAGATATTTCAGTAGGCGATGATGACAAAGAGGGATATAAAGAGTTGCCTAGGGAAACAGGGGCTGGAGAAGCAAACGTTACACAACCAAGGGCAGATAACTCAACGAGCACGCTAGAAAATTTACCAGCAGGCGATGAAGAATGGCAAGGCTTGGGAGAGAACGAAGAGGAATGGTTGCCTGGGGTAACGGAGGCAACGGGGGTGACAAACACGACACAACCAGGGGCAGATAACTCAACGAGCCCGCCAGAAGATTTTTCGGCAGGTGACGACGAAGACTGGCGGGACGTGGGGGAGAACGAATGGTTGCCTGTGGTAACGGAGGCGGCAGCGGCGGCAGCAGCAGCAGCAGCAGCAGGGGTGACAAACACGACACAACAACCAGGGGCAGACAACTCGACGAGCCCGCTAGAAGATTTTTCAACAGGCGGCGCCGACGAATGGCGGGACATGGGGGAGAACAAAGAGGAAGAGGGAAAAATGTCTGGGGTAACAGAAACAACAGCAGCGGCGACAAACACGACACAGCCAGGGGGAGAGAACTCAACGACCCCACTAGAAGATTTTTCGGCAGGTGATGAAGCAGAGGGGGAAGCAAAAAAGGTGTCAGGGGAAGCAGTGTCTGTGGACGTAGAGGGCAAAGACAGCGAGGGAGAGAAGAAGACAATAACGACACCAGTGGCAGATTCACCAATCATTCCTTACAATGCATCCAAATACAACGACAAAGACTACGACAATGATGAAAATTGGGATTACGCTGATGAAGCTATATCAGACCCAGAAGATTACGCAAGTTCAGTCAATAATAACAATGCAACGTCTTCTACTCAAGATGGCGACGGCGCTAGTTCTGCAGTTTCGAAAGCAGCAGCTGCACCACCAACACCTCTTCTACTACCAACGGCAATGCCGCCACCGCCGCCGGCTGCAGGAGCTGTTACCGTGGCGATGACTGGAAGCGCTTCAAATGAGATACGGACAGATGCAAGAAAAGGTCGAGACACGGCACCTGTAGGAAATAATGGTATCGGTGATAGTAGAAATAGTAGTAGTAGTAGTAGTGTCGTTGGTGATGGTGGTGGTGGTGGTGAAGACCCTGACGCAACCTCAGACACAAGCTCAGACACAAACCCTGACGCAACCTCAGACACAACCTCAGACACAAACCCTGACACAAGATCAGACACAACCTCAGACACAAACCCTGACACAACTTCGGTCACAAACCCGAACACAGACGCAACTCCAGACCCAAGCTCGGGCACAACGCCGGAGACAAACTCGCGGGGTGTGGGCCCGGACGGGGATGCGGCGAAAAACTGGACGCCGAGCAGTAACGGAACGTCCTCTCTCGGAGGGGACCGTAACTTAACGAAGGACGGCGGCGGTGATTACGACAGCAACATAAGGGGCGCTACGTTGCCCACAATTCCCCTCGATGACGTCGAATACGCGGACTTCCGCAATTACGACGACTATGACGACATTTACGCTCTGCCGAACGAAAACCAACTTGACAACAACAACAACAACAACAGCAGCAATAGCAACAACAGTAGTGGTATTACTGGTGATGGTGTACAAGCAAAGGGCTCTGATTATGATGACACGAGCGCTCCACCGACTCAAATCTCGCCTAAGAACGGCAGCAGCGGCGGCGGCAGCAACAATAGCAGCAGTAGTGGTATTACTGGTGTTGGAGGTGATGGTGATGATGTTGATCGGGATCATGCTGAAACCGAGAGCCCTGATTACTATGACACGAGCGCTCTACCGCCTCAAACCTCGCCTGACAACAACAACAGCAGCAGTAATAACAATAACAGCAGTGGCAATGTTACTGACGATGATGATGATGATGATGATGCTGCTAAACCCGAGAGCTCTGATTACGAAGACACAAGCGTTCTATCGCCTGAAACCTCGCCTGAACACATCAACAATAACAGTAACAGTAGTGGTATTGGTGTCGATGATGATGATGATGCTGCTAAACCCGAGAGCTCCGATTACGAAGACACAAGCGTTCTATCGCCTGAAACCTCGCCTGAACACATCAACAACAGTACCAACAGCAACAGTAACAGTAGTGGTATTGGTGTCGATGATGCTGATGCTGCTGCTAAACCCGAGAGCTCCGATTACGAAGACACAAGCACTCTATTGCCTGAAACCTCGCCTGAACACAACAACAACAGTACCAACAATAACAGTAACAGTAGTGGTATTGGTGTCGATGATGCTGATGCTGCTGCTAAACCCGAGAGCTCCGATTACGAAGACACAAGCGTTCTATCGCCTGAAACCTCGCCTGAACACATCAACAACAGTACCAACAATAACAGTAACAGTAATGGTATTGGTGTCGATGATGATGATGATGCTGCTAAACCCGAGAGCTCCGATTACGAAGACACAAGCGTTCTATCGCCTGAAACCTCGCCTGAACACATCAACAACAGTACCAACAGCAACAGTAACAGTAGTGGTATTGGTGTCGATGATGATGATGATGCTGCTAAACCCGAGAGCTCCGATTACGAAGACACAAGCACTCTATTGCCTGAAACCTCGCCTGAACACAACAACAACAGTACCAACAGCAACAGTAACAGTGATCCCATTGGTAAAAATGACGACATTGATGATAATGACGATGATGGTGATGATGATGATGATAATAATGATGACCACAATGATGACGATGATGATGGTGGACGCACGGGCGTTGACCCGCAGCAGCAAATCAGCAGCGCGCTCCCGCTACACCAGACGCAGGCCACCGAGCCGCTTCGCACCACCGACGAGACGACTCCAGCGCCGCCGTCGACCCAGTTCTACCAAATGACGCAGACGACTGCGGCTACGCCACCGAGTGGAGAAAACGAGAACCCCGAAGACGACAACAACAACAACAACAGTGATAAGGTGAAGAAAAAGGAGAGGAAGAAGAGGAGAAGAAGGCACAAAAAGTACCACAACGACGCCATCGACATACTTAGCTTCCATATGTAACTGGAGAGAGGGGCGGGAAGAGGTGTAGAATGAAAGGACGAGGAGGGGGAGAGAAGGAAAACAGGAGGAGGGAGATGATCGAGAGGAAAGGATATATATATATATATATATATATATATATATATATGTATGTGTGTGTGTATGTATATATATTAAGTCCCAATAAAATGTATACAGACTTTGATTACCTGTACAGGCAATATTTATTAAAAAGTTGTTGAGGTGTGTATATAAATTTTATGGACATCCTATATATATATATGTGCGTATGTATGTATAACGAAAGTACTTTTTTTGTTTCTTTTTTATAAACAATTATATATTATTTACATTTTGGACTTTATAAATATATATATGCATCATTTTCTTTTATATTTGTAATTCCTGTATTTCTTTGTGTATAAAACCACCCCTGTTTCTGAAGCTAAAATGAGAGAATGAATCACATCCTTGTGTATTATATCCTTCCAATTTCTGAAACCAAAACAACAGGGATAAATCACACCGTGTGTATAAAACAACCGCTGTTTCAAAAACTGAAAAATCCTAAATAAATCACATCCTTGTGTATAAAACTACTATTGTTTCTGAACCTAAAATATCAAGAATAAATTATATTCTTGTGTATAAAGCTATCCCGTTTCTGAAGCTAAAACAACAGGAATTTATTGCAACTTTGTGTATAAAACAAACTCTGTTTCAGAAGCTAAAAAAAAAAAAATCAAGAATAATTCACATCCTTGTGTATAAAACCACCCTTGTTTCTGTAGCGAAAACAAAAATATATTATACTCTTGTGTATAGAACCACCCTTGTCTCCGAAGCTAACAAATAAATAAAGAAATAAATCACATCTTCATGTATAGAACCATCCCTGTTTCTGATGCTAAAGCAATCAGGAATGAATCATATCCTTATGTATAAAACCACTGCAGGTTTTTTTGCTAAAAAAATCATAACTAAATCACATCCTTGTGTATAAAACCCCCTCCAGGTTCTGAAGCTAAAGAAAATCATGACAAAGCACATCCTTGTGTATAAAGCCATCCCAGGTACATCCAGGCCTATCTAAATTGACTTATAAACTTACAACCATGTCCATGGAAATCTCCATCTTATACATATTTCATTATAATCACTTCCTTGTGGCATTAAAGAGTATAACACAACTTGTTGTTAAATATTTTGTGAAAAAAGGGGCCATATCTTACTTCCTGTTGCGAAAGGAAGTTTTCAAATTTTCAAGAAATATGCTAATTTCACATTACGGGCTTCTAGTAATTTTCTTTTACCCTTTAGCATTTAAATCAACCGCATCTCACCTCTTTCTGCTCAAACCAGCTGTAACTGGCTGTGCATAATTATAATAATAATAATGAAATTATTGTGTACAGTGCTCAGGTGCACTACAACTCATCAAAGGTGCATGTATAGTACATAGAATAATATACAAATGCCAGGAAAGTGAACAGTGTATGAGTCATGATATACATGTGTGTGTATGGAGGAGGAATATCAGGTGTAGTGTTGGTGAATCTCGGGAAGTATGGCAGTCTTAAAGGATGCAGTGTCTCGACAGCTAACAACTGATGCAGGTAGTTTGCTCCATGGAAGTTTTAAAGGATGCAGTGTCTCAACTGATGCAGGTAGTTTGTTCCATGGAGGTTTTAAGGGATGCAGTGTCTCGACAGCTAACAACTGATGCAGGGAGTTTGTTCCATGGAGGTTTTAAAGGATGCAGTGTCTCGACAGCCAACAACTGATGCAGGTAGTTTGTTCCATGGAGGTTTTAAAGGATGCAGTGTCTCGACAGCTAACAACTGATGCAGGGAGTTTGTTCCATGGAGGTTTTAAAGGATGCAGTGTCTCGACAGCTAACAACTGATGCAGGGAGTTTGTTCCATGGAGGTGTTAAAGGATGCAGTGTCTCGACAGCTAACAACTGATGCAGGGAGTTTGTTCCATGGAGGTTTTAAAGGATGCAGTGTCTCGACAGCCAACAACTGATGCAGGTAGTTTGTTCCATGGAGGTTTTAAAGGATGCAGTGTCTCGACAGCTAACAACTGATGCAGGGAGTTTGTTCCATGGAGGTTTTAAAGGATGCAGTGTCTCGACAGCCAACAACTGATGCAGGTAGTTTGTTCCATGGAGGTTTTAAAGGATGCAGTGTCTCGACAGCTAACAACTGATGCAGGTAGTTTGTTCCATGGAGGTTTTAAAGGATGCAGTGTCTCGACAGCTAACAACTGATGCAGGGAGTTTGTTCCATGGAGGTGTTAAAGGATGCAGTGTCTCGACAGCTAACAACTGATGCAGGGAGTTTGTTCCATGGAGGTTTTAAAGGATGCAGTGTCTCAACAGCCAACAACTGATGCAGGCAGTTTGTTCCATGGAGGTTTTAAAGGATGCAGTGTCTCGACAGCTAACAACTGATGCTGGTAGTTTGTTCCATGGAGGTTTTAAAGGATGCAGTGTCTCGACAGCTAACAACTGATGCAGGGAGTTTGTTCCATGGAGGTTTTAAAGGATGCAGTGTCTCGACAGCTGACAACTGATGCAGGTAGTTTGTTCCATGCTTCAGCAACTCTGAGTGTGGTTGACCCTTTAGCATTTAAACCAGTCGCATGTGAGGTCAAACTGAACTGCGGAGACACGTACGACACTTCTTCCATCACATACAGCATCACGTCCATCTCTGGCAACTACAGCCAAAGGGACAGGACCAGGGTGTACAAAAGGGGGTCCCACCCGTAAAAAAAATACAAGACCCTCACAGACTCACAGAGAAATGACACGAAAGGGATTTGCCCGTTGTAAGGGGAGCAAATCATGAAATGGCTGAGATAGGACCACCACAACAACCACAAGTACCTTTACAATCACCACCACCTCTCCATGGTGCTATTCTGCAGTGGAGGCCATGGTGTATTTCACCTCAATATTAAGATCTGTTAAGTTTAATGACAGTCAACATGTCAACTTCAGACAAATCTTTTTGATAACCGCCTTCAAAATATTGTTTTTATGTGTCTTCATATTATATACACACATGTTTATATATATATATACACACATGTTTATATATATATATATACACATGTTTATATATATATATATACACACATGTTTATATATATATATACACACATGTTTATTTATATATATATATACACATGTTTATTTATATATATATACACACATGTTTATTTATATATATACACACATGTTTATATATATATACACACATTTATATATATATATACACACATGTTTATTTAT
>OZ024766.1:20879685-20887185 GCA_964016885.1 Eledone cirrhosa | reverse complement strand
TGTAAAGTGGTCGTGGAGGTGCCACGGCAAAAAAGCACCCAGCACTTACTGTAAAGTGGTCGTGGAGGTGCCACGGCAAAAAAGCACCCAGCACTCACTGTAAAGTGGTCGTGGAGGTGCCACGGCAAAAAAGCACCCAGCACTCACTGTAAAGGGGTCGTGAAGGTGCCACGGCAAAAAAGCACCCAGCACTCACTGTAAATGAGGTTGGTGTTAGGAAGAGCATCCAGCTGTAGAAATCAAGCCAGAATCAGTTCCCGTCCCACCCTTGCAAGCAGGGAAAAGTGGACGTAAAATGAAATGATGATGATGATGATGATGATGATTTAGTCTTTCAAAGTTCTTTCGTCACACATCTGTGACATCAACAGTGGTACTATTATGTTTTATTTATTTATTTATTTATTTATTTATTTGTCCTTGACTCTGTCTCTATATCCACGTTTACAGGGACAGCGAGGGCCGCATCGAGGGCCACATCGCTTCTCCACGCCCTCCTCTTCCTGCTACCCCTCCTACTCACACAGCTCGTCCAATCAGAAGAGGCCTTGATTGATGTCAGCATCGACTGCAGTGGCCTGACGACCAGCAACATCTCCGAAGTAACAGTGAAGGCTGACCACGATGTCAAAGTCACATTGCTTTGTAAACATGCGACCATGACACTATTTCTCCTCAGCAATAGTAAGTATTTCACGCTGCAATAGTTTATGTCTTTTGAAAACTCTTAACTCGACCTGTTGCACACGAAGTCGCATCAGGTTAACATTGTGTATACCATAAAACCACAGGGAATTACATCATGTGAACACCGTGTTGCACACGAAGTTGCATCATGTGTTATTCACACGAAGTCGCATCGGGCTAACATTATCTATACCATGGGTAGAGGGTCGGACGCCATGCTTTGACGCATAGAGTTACGGCCCTTGCCATTCTGAGTTCAAATCCCACCAAGGTTAACTTTGCCTTTCATCCTTACGCGGTCGAGAGAATAAAGTACCAGTAATGTGCTCTTTTTACTTTATTACATTATAGACTAGCAGTGGTACCCGGCGTTGCACGGGATAAAAAATATTTAAAACGGACGCAGTCCAGCACTCCTTACTTTATTACATTATAGATATTTGTTACAGATGTACAACTGACAATCCCCGTGAGCAAATACAACGTCACCAATAGCAACACCAACGCCAACGCCTTCGACGTCATCTACAACGACCCCGTCAACGCCACCAGCCAAATCAACGTCACCACCACCACCACCACCACCACCACCACCCCGAACAGCACCGGCGGCGGCGCCGGCGGCACCACCAACGCCTCCGCCTCCACCGCCGCCGCCGGGCCGCCCCCGCCCCCGACGCCGCCGCCGCCGCCGCCAGTTTTGCCGGGAGGCGGACCCTGCGTCTTCAACAGTGTGCCCCACGAGGAAATATACGGCATACAGATGACGATTTCCAGGGTTCAGGGAAACACCAGCGAGCTGATCCTGCGCAACTACATCCTCTCCTGCACGCTCAACGAGTACGGCGTCGCCAAGTCTATGGAGATCCCCGTGAAGACGGACATGGGGGCGATCGAGACGCTGGAAGAGTTCCTGGGCAAGAAGGTCAACTGGGACGTTGACCTCAAGCTGTACGACATAATGGACCACGAAATTCAGACGGCAATCTCTGTTGGCAAGAAGGTAAGGCCTTGTTTATTAATGTTGGTGGTGGTGGTGGTGGTGGTGGTGCGGTGGTGGAGGGGTGGTGTGGTGGTGGTGGTGGTGGTGGTGGTGGTGGTAGGGGTGGTGGTGCGGTAGGGGTTGTAGTGGTGGTGGTGGTGGTGTGGTAGGGGTTGTAGTGGTGGTGGTGGTGGTGGTGGTGGTGGTAGGGGTGGTGGTGCGGTAGGGGTTGTAGTAGTGGTGGTGGTGGTGTGGTAGGGGTTGTAGTGGTGGTGGTGGTGTGGTGGTGGTGGTGGAGGGGTGGTGGTGTGATAGTGGTGGTTGTAGTGGTGGTGTGGTGGAGGTGGTGTGGTGGTTGGTGGTGGTGGTGGTGGTGTTGTGGTGGTGGTGGTGTTGGTTGTGATGATGTTGGTGGTAGTGTTTGTAGTGGTGGTGGTGGCGGTGGTGGTGGTGGTGTGGTGGAGGTGGTGTGGTGGTTGGTGGTGGTGGTGGTGATGTTGTGGTGGTGGTGGTGTTGGTTGTGATGATGTTGGTGGTAGTGTTTGTAGTGGTGGTGGTGGCGGTGGTGGTGGTGGTGTGGTGGAGGTGGTGTGGTGGTTGGTGGTGGTGGTGGTGATGTTGTGGTGGTGGTGGTGTTGGTTGTGATGATGTTGGTGGTAGTGTTTGTAGTGGTGGTGGTGGCGGTGGTGGTGGTGGTGTGGTGTTGGTGGTGGTGGTGGTGGTGTGGTGGTAGGGGTTGTAGCGGTGGTGGTGGTGGTGGTGGTGGTGGTGGAGGTGGTGTGGTGGTAGGGGTTGTAGTGGTGGTGGTGATTGTGGTGGTGGTGTAGGGGTTGTAGTGGTGGTGGTGGTGGTGGTGGTGTTGTGGTGGTGGTGGTGTAGGGGTTGTAGTGGTGGTGGTGGTGGTGGTGGTGGTTGGTGGTGGTGTAGGGGTTGTAGTGGTGGTGGTGGTGGTGGTGTTGTGGTGGTGGTGTTGGTGGTGGTGGTGGTGGTGGTGGTGGTGGTGGTGGTGTAGGGGTGGTGGTGTTGTGGTGGTGGTGGTGTAGGGGTTGTAGTGGTGGTGGTGGTGGTGGTGGTGGTGGTTGGTGGTGGTGTAGGGGTTGTAGTGGTGGTGGTGGTGGTGTTGTGGTGGTGGTGTTGGTGGTGGTGGTGGTGGTGGTGGTGGTGGTGGTGGTGTAGGGGTGGTGGTGTTGTGGTGGTGGTGGTGTAGGGGTTGTAGTGGTGGTGGTGGTGGTTGGTGGTGGTGTAGGGGTTGTAGTGGTGGTGGTGGTGGTGTTGTGGTGGTGGTGTTGGTGCTGGTGGTAGTGGTGGTGGTGGTGGTGTTTCTCTCTCTCTCTCTCTCTCTCTCTCTCTCTCTCTCTCTCTCACTCACTGCCTGCCTCCCTCTCTCTCTCTCTCTCTCTCTCACTCACTGCCTCCCTCTCTCTCCCCCCTCTCTCTCTCTTCTCTCTCTCTCACTCACTGCCTCCCTCTCTCTCTCTCTCTCTCTCTCTCACTCACTGCCTCCCTCTCTCTCCCCCCTCTCTCTCTCTCTCTCTCTCTCTCACTCACTGCCTCCCTCTCTCTCTCTCTCTCTCTCTCTCTCTCTCTCACTACTGCCTCCCTCTCTCTCCCCCCCCCTCTCTCTCTCACTACTGCCTCCCTCTCTCTCCCCCCTCTCTCTCTCTCTCTCTCTCTCTCACTCACTGCCTCCCTCTCTCTCTCTCTCTCTCTCTCTCTCTCTCACTCACTGCCTCCCTCTCTCTCTCCCCCTCTCTCTCTCTCTCACTCACTGCCTCCCTCTCCTCTATTTCAGGTGCGCCTCAGAGGAACGTCGCAGAAAAACGTAACGGGGCTGTTGACCAACAACTGCATGGTAAAGTCCGACAACGGCGTCAACTACCAACTCCTCAAGGCCGGCTGCGGGGACGGCTACGTGATCCCTTCGCACAAAGGGTTCACGACAAAGGGGTCGAGCATCTGGAGCCCCTATTTCAGAATGTTCCACATGCTCCACGCAAAAACCCTTCGCTTCCAGTGCACCTTTACGCTCTGCACGAGGGACTGTGATGGAAGCAGCTGCCCCAACACCAACCTGTACAACAACAGCCGCAGCGGGACACGGGTTCCGTGGAGAATGCGCGCCAAGAGGTCGGCGGTGGGGCTGAACGTGCGCCGGCCATGGCAGCAGCAGCCATGGCAACAGCAGCCATGGCAACGGCAGCCATGGCAACGACAGCTCGACAACGACGATTACGAAAACAACAACAACAACAACAACAACACTAAAAACAACAACAACAACAACAACAGTAACAACAACAACAGCAACAACAACAACAACAATGAAAACAACAACAACAACAACAACAACAACAACAACAGTAAAAACAACAACAGCAACAACAACAGTAACAACACTAAAAACAACAACAACAACAACAGCAACAACAACAGTAAAAACAACAGTAAAAACAACAACAACAACAACAACAACAGTAAAAACAACAACAGCAACAACAACAACAGCAGCTACAACAACAACAGTAACAACAACGACGTGTTCGGTGACGGTCCAACAGCGAGCACCCTGCCTACCAAAAACAACAACAACAACAACAACAACAACAGTAACAACAACAACAGCAGCAACAACAACAGTAACAACAACAACAGCAGCAACAACAACAGTAACAACAACAACAGCAGCAACAACAACAGTAACAACAACAACAGCAGCAACAACAACAGTAAAAACAACAACAGCAACAACAACAACAACAACAACAACAACAGCAACAACAACAACAGCTACAACAACAACAGTAACAACAACAACAACAGTAACAACAACAGTAAAAACAACAACAGCAACAACAACAACAGCAGCTACAACAACAACAGTAACAACGATGACGTGTTCGGTGACGGTCCAACAGCGAGCACCCTGCCTACCAAAACCACAACAACACCAAAGACACTTGCATCCACCCCCACATACAACCTACAACACTAACTATAGCAACCATCACCATCACCATCATCATCATCATCATCATCATCGTTTAACGTCCATTTTTTTCCCATTTTTCCATGCTAGCATGGGTCAGACGAGTTGCCCTGTTTCAGGCTTGATTTCTATGGCAGGATGCCCTTTCATAACACCAACTACATTTAGATAGTAATAATAATAATAATAATAATAATAATAATAATAATAATAATATATGTATGCAGTTTGGTATTGGTAAATGTGGAGTCATTGTGATGAGGAGGGGTAGGTTGAGCAGAAGTAGCGGGATCCAGATACCAACAGGTGAGATGATAAAGGAAATTGACTCTGAGGAAGGATACAAGTATTTGGGAGTTCTGGAGGCTGATGGCATAAAGAACAAAAAAATGAAGGAATTGTTAAGAACTGAATACACTCGGAGAGTAAGGAGCGTATTGAAGTCACATCTGAACAGCAGAAATGCCATAAGCGCAGTAAATTCCCGAGCTGTGTCTATTATTAGGTACAGTGCGGGAATTCTGAGATGGAATGTTGCTGAACAAAAAGAAATGGATAGGAAGACTAGGAAGCTATTGACTATCTACAACATGTTCCACAAGAGGAGTGATGTCGATAGACTCTACCTAAGGAGATCTGAGGGTGGAAGAGGTCTTATCAGCATAGAGGACTGTGTTCAGATGGAGAAAAACAACCTATACAAATACGTGACCTATAGTAAGGAGCCAATGCTCAAAACTGTACTGAAGGAGGGGACAGTAGGCCAGGGGATGTCCAAGGAGGAAATAACATCAAGGAGGAAGAGCAGCCTTAAGGGAAAATCCCTTCATAGTACCTTCTTTGAGAAAACTGAATTTAGAGATCCACAGACATGGAACTGGTTGAGAAGAGGAGACCTCAAAAAGGCTACAGAAGGAATGCTAATGGCTGCGCAGGAGCAGGCCCTCAAAACGAAGTGGTTGAAGCACCATATTTACAAGGAGGAGGCTAGCCCACTGTGCAGGATCTGTGGAGAGAGAGAGGAGACTGTGGCTCACATTGTGTCCGAGTGTAAACACCTAGCCCAGACTCACTATAAGGGCTGGAGACACGATGTGATGGGCAGGGTGATCCACTGGCACCTGTGCAAAGTAAACAATTTACCACATTCTGAGAAGTGGTATGAGCATAGGCCAGAGGCGGTGATGGAGAACAATCAGGTGAAGGTGCTATGGGATTTTAGGATACAGACGGACAAAAAACTGGAACACAATAGACCTGACCTGGTGGTTGTGGACAAAGAAAAAAGATTGTGTCTGATTGTGGATGTGGCCTGCCCGTTCGACACGAGAGTGCAAGAGAAGGAGAGGGAGAAAATTAACCGATACCAGGACCTAAAGTGGGAGGTGAAAAGGATTTGGAACTGCCATGAAGTCAAAGTGATCCCGATTGTCATAGGCGCACTAGGGACTATCTCCAAAAGTTTCCAGGGATGGTTAAAGAAAATTGGCCCCACCCCGCTTTTTGGAACGCTTCAAAATGCATGCTTGCTGAGAACAGCAAGAACCCTCCGATACGTCCTGAATATCTGAGGCTGCAGGTAGTGGCTTGATATTCATTTCAACGGACTTTCCAGTTAACCAACATCAATGACTGAGATTCAAAGAGTAATGACAACAATAATAATAAAGAAATCATTATTATTATTATTATTATTATTACATAAAGCAAGATAAATGCAACTGTAATAATAATAATAATAATAATGATTTCTTTATTAACCACAAGGGTTTACATAAAGTAGACATTAAGGACAGTGCAGGACAATACAGGACGGTACAAATGGGCATTTCTGCGTGTAAAGAACAAAAACAGAGGATGTAACAAAAAATAACAATGAAAAATTCCCCAATAGGGGGGAGACTTCGGAGGGACATTCGTGGAGAAAGCCCAGTAAAAGGCCACAGTGACCCTGACCACCAAGGCAAGTGCCCTCTCCCAGTTTTCCACCTTTAATTTACAGATACGTACTCAGAGTAGGCCCATTCACTCGGGCCATTCTTGCTTCTCTCACCCATCTTTCAACAAAATAATTGTTTCTAGTTTAGGCACAAGGCCAGCAAATACCCAGTACTTTATTTTATTGACCCCGTAAGGATGAAAGGCAAAGTTAACCTCGGCGGACGGGATTTGAACTCAGAAAGTAAAAGGCCGTAACTTTATGCCGATTCTGCCAATCCAATAATAATAATTGCTTCTACTATAGGCACAAGGTCAGACATTTGAAGGGGAAGGGGAAGTCGACTAAATCGACCCCAGTACTTACTGGTGCTTTATTTTATCGACCCCGTAAGATATATATAAAGACAGCTACCTAGGGTTGATTGTGCTTTCCTTTTAGATATATATTATAAGAGTTTAAACAAAGGCAGGTGCTTTAGATAAACACTGCCTCAACGCGCGGCTTGATTGCTTTGGCAACTGTCTTCATGAGAAGAAGTATATTTTGTGTAAATGGCTTAGACCTGGTTAACAGGTCTAGAAGTATTCTTTTATTTACTGACTATTTTGTATATCAAGGAAATTGGATTCTTTGAGTCAGCTAGAAAAAATTATTTTTCTTATTTATATATATAAATATATAAATATATATATGTGAAGGTGTGGGGCTGAGTGTTTAGAGAATTGGATTCGCAATCGTGAGGTTGTGAGTTCAATTCCTGGACCGGGTGTTGCGTTGTGGCCTTGGGCAAGACACAAGGAAAGAGAGAGAGAGAGAGAGAGAGAGAGAGAGAGAGAGAGAGAGAGAGAGAGAGAGAGAGAGAGAGAAAGAGAGAGAGAGAGAGAGAAAGAAAGAGTGTGTGTG
>OZ024766.1:20859685-20872185 GCA_964016885.1 Eledone cirrhosa | reverse complement strand
CACCCTCTCTCTGTAAACCAATAAATATCTTGTTCTTGTAATAAACTAAACCCTTCTCTTTTATTTTGTCAGCCCCCAGGAAGTACTGGGGAACGACAATGTGATGCAAACTCATCAGAGCCCCCTGGTGAGTCAACGTACACATTATTGGCCCCAGGGCCATACACTCTGCGCTTCGAGGAGACAGAATATCATAAAAGTAAGTACACCACTAACACCACCACTACCACCACTACACCACCACCACTACTACACCACCACTACTACACCACCACCACCACCATTACACCACAACAACAACAACACCACCACTACCACCACTACTACCACTAACACCACCACTACACCACCACCACTACTACTACTACTACATCACCACCACTACAACTACTACTACATCACCACCACTACACCATCAGCACTACACCACCACCACAACAACAACACTACCACCACCACCACCACTAACACCACTACCACCACCACTACTACTACTACACCACCACCTCTACACCACCACTACCACTACACCACCACAACAACAACACTACCACCACCACCACCACACCACCACCACCACAACAACAACACCACCACCACCACAACACCACCTCTACACCACCACTACCACTACACCACCACTACCACAACACCACCACCACTACCACAACAACACTACCACCACCGCCACCACACAACCACCACTACACCACCACCACTACACCACCACCACCACTACACCACCACCACCATCACCACCACCACTACACCACCACACCACCACCACACCACCACCACACCACCACACCACCACCACCACCACCACCACCACACTCTCCACCATTCTATCTACTATATATTCTATATCTCCAGACACACCACACCACCACCACCACTACCACTACACCACCACTACACCACCACTACACCACCACTACACCACCACACCACCACCACCACACCACACCACCACCACACCACCACCACACCACCACACCACCACCACCACCACCACCACAACACCACCACCACTACACCACCACTACACCACCACCGCCACCACACCACACCACCACCACACCACCACCACAACACCACCACAACACCACCACCACCACACTCTCCACCATTCTATCTACTATATATTCTAAATCTCCAGACTCACCGTTCCGAATCTCGCTCCACCAATATGGTGACACCAGCGCCCTCTGTATTCTGTTGGACCAGATCCCACACAACAACGAAGCCTCCACTATTGGCACCTACTGTAAGGTAAGTAACCCCACCCCACACAAACTTACCCCTCCGCTCCCAGAGACATGTGAAGGTACACAAAAGCAATCAAAAGCACTTAAAGATAATTAAAAAAATAATTTAAAATAATTAAAAATATAATTAAAAAAATAATTTAAAAAAAATAATTAAAAAAAATATAATTAAAAATAATTTTTAAAATAATTTTTAAAATAATTAAAAAAATATAATTAAAAATAATTTTAAAAATAATTTTAAAATATAATTAAAAATAATTTTAAATAATTTAAAAAAAATAAAAATAATTAGAAATAATTTAAAAAATAATTTTAAAAATATTAAAAATAATTTAAAATAAAAAATAATTAAAAATAATAAAAAAAATAAAATTAAAAATAATAAAAAAAACTAATTAAAAATAATTTAAAAAAATATAATTAAAAATAATTAAAAAAAATATAATTAAAAATAATTTTAAATAATTTAAAAAATAATTTTAAAAATATAATTAAAAATAAAAAAAAATATAATTAAAAATAATTTTAAAAAATAATTAAAAAAATAATTAAAAAAGTAATTAAAAAATATAATAATAATTAAAATATATATATATATATAAAAGGTAAACAGAAATAACTCGGTACAGTATATGAAAAGGATATATTAGGTGCCTGTGTCTCTTTCTAGACTGATGGAGGGCTGGTTGGTGGTTGTAGAGGTAGCACATATTTCATCACAGTTCACATACCTGACATTGATTGCGACAGTTGTTACCTGCAGGTGACATTCATTAACACGGACACGGCCACAGGTAAGTTCAGTATTTCTTTAACCCTTTAGCGTTTACATAAATTCCGACCTCACACACTTACACCTCTCCACTGTAAAGTGGTCATGTAGGTGTCACAACAAACAGCACCCAGTCCACACTGTAAAGTCGTCATGTAGGTGTCACAACAAAAAGTACCCAGTCCACACTGTAAAGTGGTCATGTAGGTGTCACAACAAAAAGTACCCAGTCCACACTGTAAAGTGGTCATGTAGGTGTCATGACAAATAGTACCCAGTCCACACTGTAAAGTGGTCATGTAGGTGTCACAACAAAAAGTACCCAGTCCACACTGTAGAGTGGTCATGTAGGTGTCACAACAAACAGTACCCAGTCCACACTGTAAAGTGGTCATGTAGGTATCATGACAAATAACACCCAGTCCACACTGTAAAGTGGTCATGTAGGTGTCACAACAAACAACACCCAGTCCACACTGTAAAGTGGTCATGTAGGTGTCACAACAAACAACACCCAGTCCACACTGTAAAGTGGTCATGTAGGTGTCACGACAAACAGCAACCAGTCCACACTGTAAAGTGGTCATGTAGGTGTCACAACAAACAGCACCCAGTCCACACTGTAAAGTGGTCATGTAGGTGTCACAACAAAAAGTACCCAGTCCACACTGTAAAGTGGTCATGTAGGTGTCACAACAAAAAGTACCCAGTCCACTCTGTAAAGTGGTCATGTAGGTGTCATGACAAATAACACCCAGTCCACACTGTAAAGTGGACATGTAGGTGTCACAACAAAAGGTACCCAGTCCACACTGTAAAGTGGTCATGTAGGTGTCATGACAAAAAGTACCCAGTCCACACTGTAAAGTGGTCATGTAGGTGTCACAACAAAAAGTACCCAGTCCACTCTGTAAAGTGGTCATGTAGGTGTCACGACAAACACCACCCAGTCCACACTGTAAAGTGGTCATGTAGGTGTCATGACAAATAACACCCAGTCCACACTGTAAAGTGGACATGTAGGTGTCATGACAAATAACACCCAGTCCACACTGTAAAGTGGTCATGTAGGTGTCACAACAAAAAGTACCCAGTCCACACTGTAAAGTGGTCATGTAGGTGTCACAACAAACAGTACCCAGTCCACTCTGTAAAGTGGTCATGTAGGTGTCATGACAAATAACACCCAGTCCACACTGTAAAGTGGACATGTAGGTGTCACAACAAACAACACCCAGTCCACACTGTAAAGTGGTCATGTAGGTGTCACAACAAACAGCACCCAGTCCACACTGTAAAGTGGTCATGTAGGTGTCACAACAAACAGCACCCAGTCCACACTGTAAAGTGGTCATGTAGGTGTCACAACAAAAAGTACCCAGTCCACACTGTAAAGTGGTCATGTAGGTGTCACAACAAAAAGCCACCCAGTCCACACTGTAGAGTGGTCATGTAGGTGTCATGACAAGAGGTACCCAGTCCACACTGTAAAGTGGTCATGTAGGTGTCACAACAAAAAGTACCCAGTCCACTCTGTAAAGTGGTCATGTAGGTGTCACAACAAACAGCACCCAGTCCACACTGTAAAGTGGTCATGTAGGTGTCACAACAAAAAGTACCCAGTCCACACTGTAAAGTGGTCATGTAGGTGTCACAACAAAAAGTACCCAGTCCACACTGTAAAGTGGTCATGTAGGTGTCACAACAAAAAGTACCCAGTCCATACTGTAAAGTGGTCATGTAGGTGTCACAACAAACAACACCCAGTCCACACTGTAAAGTGGTCATGTAGGTGTCACAACAAAAAGTACCCAGTCCACACTGTAAAGTGGTCATGTAGGTGTCACAACAAAAAGTACCCAGTCCACACTGTAAAGTGGTCATGTAGGTGTCACAACAAATAGCACCCAGTCCACACTGTAAAGTGGTCATGTAGGTGTCACTACAAAAAGGTACCCAGTCCACACTGTAAAGTGGTCATGTAGGTGTCACAACCGAGATCTTTGGTACTACACAGTAATACAGAAGACCCGCCTTGCCTGAGTACAAAGTGAAACCTACTACAGTCAGTAGGCACCTCTTAACCAAAAATACACCCCCGTTCCACTAACCCCACCCCATCCACACCACCCCTTTCAATGTAAAGCTATGTTGGTACCACAACATCCAGTCCAAAACGCTGGAATGGAGAGGAAGAAAAGGACCTTTAAATTATATATATATATATATATATATAAGAGGGATCAGATGTTGTTTACTTGAGAGAAGACTACGTAGGTATGGCCACGTGATGCGCATGAAAGACGACAGAGGCTCCTGAGACCAGATTTGCTCGAGCAAGTCTTTCTACACTCAGGGCACTTCAATTCAATGGGGACACCGATCGTTTCTAGAGATACACAAATTAGGAATAAGAGGGATCAGATGCTGTTTACTCGAGAGAAGACTACGTTGGTATGGTCACGTGATGCGCATGAAAGACGACAGCTGTATAAAAAAGTGCAGGCCGATAAAAATAGACGGATCTCGGGAAGCATGGAGGTTTTAAAGGATGCAGTGTCTCGACAGCTAACAACTGATGCAGGTAGTTTGTTCCATGGAGGTTTTAAAGGATGCAGTGTCTCGACAGCTAACAACTGATGCAGGTAGTTTGTTCCATGGAGGTTTTAAAGGATGCAGTGTCCCGACAGCTAACAACTGATGCAGGTAGTTTGTTCCATGGAGGTTTTAAAGGATGCAGTGTCCCGACAGCTAACAACTGATGCAGGTAGTTTGTTCCATGGAGGTTTTAAAGGATGCAGTGTCTCGACAGTTGACAACTGATGCAGGTAGTTTGTTCCATGGAGGTTTTAAAGGATGCAGTGTCTCGACAGCTAACAACTGATGCAGGTAGTTTGTTCCATGGAGGTTTTAAAGGATGCAGTGTCTCGACAGCTAACAACTGATGCAGGTAGTTTGTTCCATGGAGGTTTTAAAGGATGCAGTGTCTCGACAGCTAACAACTGATGCAGGTAGTTTGGTCCATGGAGGTTTTAAAGGATGCAGTGTCTCGACAGCTAACAACTGATGCAGGCAGTTTGTTCCATGGAGGTTTTAAAGGTTGCAGTGTCTCGACAGCTAACAACTGATGCAGGCAGTTTGTTCCATGGAGGTTTTAAAGGATGCAGTGTCTCGACAGCTAACAACTGATGCAGGTTGTTTGTTCCATGCTTCAGCAACTCTGAGCGTGAAAAAATGTTTCCGAAAGTCATGGGAGCTGTGCTGTTTTCTGACTTTGTGGGCATGTCCACGTGTGTTAGACACATGGAAATCAAAAAGGTGCTCAGGGTTGTTGTTGGCAACATGGTTAACAATTTTCTGGGTGTTTACCAAGTCAGTTGCCAGGCGTCGGAGCTTCAATGAATCCATGCCCAGGGAAGCAAGGCGCTCAGAGTATGGTAGATGCCTGATGGAGGGTATTCGCTTGGTTGAATGTCTCTGAACAGTTTCCAGGAGGTCAATGTTCTGAGCAAGATAGGGGTTCCAGACTGGTGATGCAAATTCTATAAAGATGGAGCAAGGGAGATAATCCTAGCTTTATTAAGAAATATGAAAAATCTTTTAATAAAAATTCTCCAACTGGAGCCCAGTTCTGTTTTCTATATAACATGCTTGAAAGAAACACTGTTCCCTACTTATAACCATGATGATGATGATGATGATGATGAAAATTCCCTTCTTTAGGGTATAAGGAACTTTCTGAGAAAAAAAAATTTACAATATTACAGTAAAGACTTTAATATTTAATGTGATGTAGTCATAGTGTTGTTTTGTACTAAATGTTTATAGTATCTTTACTGGTGGACAGATTGTTGTGAATATTTACAGTATTACAGTAAAGACTTTAATATTTAATGTGATGTAGTCATAGTGTTGTTTTCTACTAAATGTTTATAGTATCTTTACTGGTGGACAGATTGTTGTGAATATTTACAGTATTACAGTAAAGACTTTAATATTTAATGTGATGTAGTCATAGTGTTGTTTTCTACTAAATGTTTATAGTATCTTTACTGGTGGACAGATTGTTGTGAATATTTACAGTATTACAGTAAAGACTTTAATATTTAATGTGATGTAGTCATAGTGTTGTTTTGTACTAAATGTTTATAGTATCTTTACTGGTGGACAGATTGTTGTGAATATTTACAGTATTACAGTAAAGACTTTAATATTTAATGTGATGTAGTCATAGTGTTGTTTTCTACTAAATGTTTATAGTATCTTTACTGGTGGACAGATTGTTGTGAATATTTACAGTATTACAGTAAAGACTTTAATATTTAATGTGATGTAGTCATAGTGTTGTTTTGTACTAAATGTTTATAGTATCTTTACTGGTGGACAGATTGTTGTGAATATTTACAGTATTACAGTAAAGACTTTAATATTTAATGTGATGTAGTCATAGTGTTGTTTTCTACTAAATGTTTATAGTATCTTTACTGGTGGACAGATTGTTGTGAATATTTACAGTATTACAGTAAAGACTTTAATATTTAATGTGATGTAGTCATAGTGTTGTTTTCTACTAAATGTTTATAGTATCTTTACTGGTGGACAGATTGTTGTGAATATTTACAGTATTACAGTAAAGACTTTAATATTTAATGTGATGTAGTCATAGTGTTGTTTTCTACTAAATGTTTATAGTATCTTTACTGGTGGACAGATTGTTGTGAATATTTACAGTATTACAGTAAAGACTTTAATATTTAATGTGATGTAGTCCTAGTGTTGTTTTGTACTAAATGTTTATAGTATCTTTACTGGTGGACAGATTGTTGTGAATATTTACAGTATTACAGTAAAGACTTTAATATTTAATGTGATGTAGTCATAGTGTTGTTTTGTACTAAATGTTTATAGTATCTTTACTGGTGGACAGATTGTTGTGAATATTTACAGTATTACAGTAAAGACTTTAATATTTAATGTGATGTAGTCATAGTGTTGTTTTGTACTAAATGTTTATAGTATCTTTACTGGTGGACAGATTGTTGTGAATATTTACAGTATTACAGTAAAGACTTTAATATTTAATGTGATGTAGTCATAGTGTTGTTTTGTACTAAATGTTTATAGTATCTTTACTGGTGGACAGATTGTTGTGAATATTTACAGTATTACAGTAAAGACTTTAATATTTAATGTGATGTAGTCATAGTGTTGTTTTGTACTAAATGTTTATAGTATCTTTACTGGTGGACAGATTGTTGTGTATATTTACAGTATTACAGTAAAGACTTTAATATTTAATGTGACGTAGTCAAAGTTTTAAAGGATGCAGTGTCTCGACAGCTAACAACTGATGCAGGGAGCTTGTTCCATGCTTCAGCAACTCTGACCATGAAAAAGGGACATGGGACCTGTACTGTTTTCTGACTTTGTAGACTTATCCATGGATGTTAGACATATGTATTGTTTAAACTTATAGCACTTTTCACATTATAAATTTACTATAAATTTGTTTTTCAGGAGATACATGTCGTCTTGACAACGACCTCTGTACAGCATACTGTAGCATGGCCAATGTCAAAATTAAGTAAGTGATACTTTCTTCTGTGTATATGCCATTGCTTTTATTGATATCATCATCATCATCATCATCAACGTTTAACGTCCGTGTTCCACGCTTGCATGGGTTTGGACGGGGGTAGTCCCACTTGAGGCAAGAGTGATTGTCTTGCTCGCATAGGACTGTCTGGCGGGTTTTCTACAGTTGGATGCCCTTCCTAACACCAACCACATTTACAGTGTGGGGCTGGGAGGTTTTTACCGTGTTGCCTACACGGCCACATTACAGCGTGGACTGTGTGTTTTTTTGTCGTGACACCTACACGATCTCATTTGTTTCGGCCTGGATGGCGCGGCACCAACATAACTTTACATAGAACGGGGTGGTGTGGATGGGGTGGGGGTGGTGGCGGGACGGGGTGTAGTTTGTTAGAGATGCCTACTGGCAAGGCGGGTCTTCTCTGTTACTGAGTACCGCCAAAGGTCTCGGTCCAGTGACATTGTCTTGGAGAGGTGTAAGTGTGTGAGGTCGGAGTTTATCAGCTCGTCCCAGGATTTTCTAGGTCTGCCTATTCCGTGGCTACCGTCTATCTTTATTGCCCTGCACTTTGTTATACAGCTATCGACTTTCATGCGCATCACGTGTCCATACCAACGTAGCCTTCTCTCGAGTAAACAACATCTGATCCCTCTTATCTCTAATTTTTTCCTTAGTTCGTTTATCCTTTGCCGTTCACGTATATTACTGTTACACATCCAGCGGAGCATGCAAGCTTCGTTCCTCTCTAGTCTGCGTATATCCTCTGCACACAATGCCCAGGTCTCACTACCATGCAACATTGCTGTTCGTATGCAGGCATCGTACAACCTGCCTTTCATTTTTAGGGAGAACCCTTTAGCAGCTAATAGTGGTATAAGCTCTCTGAACTTTTTCCATACATATATATATATATATATATATATATATATATGCAAAGGTTATATTTAATTTGTTGGGATACAACAAACTTTAAAATATTTTTATAACTGATATAAAGCACTCAACTGATTATTGGAGTAAATATACAATATATTAACAAATGGAAACTATATTTATAAAATTACTGGTACCATGTGATGACAAGTGCAGAGAGATCTCCAGATATAAAGCAATGCCTGTGCCGTGAAGCTTTTATAGTGAGCAAAGGCACTGCACAAAGCCAGTCCCACTCTCTTAACCAAGATGATATTTACCAAAAAGAAGAACAAGTCAACATCATTGGACACCATCAGGGTTGCAGGTGTTATATCAGAGTTCTCCTTCTAGAATTCTGCCTTGACAAAGGCTAAGGGGTCATCTCTTCCGGTGATTTTGGATGGCCATTGACTCTTAAGAGCTCCTTTGCCCTTTGACAGGTTTTGTTTTTAGTCCTGCAGGATGTCCAAAGTCACCCTCCTCACCAAGAAACCTTGGTGGGGTTGCCAGTTTAGTCGCCAACGACCCGACCATAGGACAGGTTGTACTGGGATACATGTTACCAGTAGCACCAACTGGTGACCTGACACATATATATATATATATATATACATACACACATACATATATATACACACTTACAGGATATATACATATATATACACACTTACAGGATATATACATATATATACACACTTACAGGATATATACATATATATATACACATACAGGCTATATACATATATATATATACACTTACAGGCTATATACATATATATATATACACACTTACATGATATATACACAGTTATAAACGCACTTACATGATATATACATATATACACACTTACAGGATGTAAACATATATATACACATATACATTTACATGCTATATACACAATTATATACACACAGGGTATATATACACATAGACAGTTATAAAGACTGGTGACCTGACATAAATATATACATATATACATATATACATATACATATATATATATACATATATAACCACCATCACCAGCACTAACTCCCCTAACACTGCCCTAACTAACCCCTATTTAACTCTGTCAAACCCTCTCTTTACCCAACAGAGCATCAGAACCTGGGCTGAGAAACCTGTCCTACTGTGTTAACTATGCTGATAATCTATATGGAAAATGGCCCTATACTCCAAGGGAGACTTATCAGGTAAGACTATGCTTTTTTACGGGGTAACCCACGATAGAAATATATTAATAATAATGATAATGATAATATTGTGTAAAGTGCTCAGGTGCACTACAACTCATCAAAGGTGTATGTATAGTACATAGAATAATGTACCAATGTCAGGGAAGTGAATAGTGTGTGAGTCATGGTATACATGTGTATATGTGTATCGAGGGGGAATATCAGGTGTAGTGTTGGCGGATCTCGGGAAGCATGGAGGCCTAAAAGGATGCAGTGTCTCGACAGCTAACAACTGATGCAGGTAGTTTGTTCCATGGAGGTTTTAAAGGATGTAGTGTCTCGACAGCTGACAACTGATGCAGGGAGTTTGTTCCATGGAGGTTTTAAAGGATGCAGTGTCTCGACAGCTAACAACTGATGCAGGCAGTTTGTTCCATGGAGGTTTTAAAGGATGCAGTGTCTCGACAGCTAACAACTGATGCAGGTAGTTTGTTCCATGGAGGTTTTAAAGGATGTAGTGTCTCGACAGCTGACAACTGATGCAGGGAGTTTGTTCCATGGAGGTTTTAAAGGATGCAGTGTTTCGACAGCTAACAACAGATGCAGGTAGTTTGTTCCATGGAGGTTTTAAAGGATGCAGTGTCCCGACAGCTAACAATTGATGCAGGTAGTTTGTTCCATGGAGGTTTTAAAGGATGCAGTGTCTCGACAGCTAACAACTGATGCAGGGAGTTTGTTCCATGGAGGTTTTAAAGGATGCAGTGTCTCGACAGCTAACAACTGATGCAGGTAGTTTGTTCCATGGAGGTTTTAAAGGATGCAGTGTCTCGACAGCTAACAACTGATGCAGGTAGTTTGTTCCATGGAGGTTTTAAAGGATGCAGTGTCTCGACAGCTAACAACTGATGCAGGGAGTTTGTTCCATGGAGGTTTTAAAGGATGCAGTGTCTCGGCAGCTAACAACTGATGCAGGGAGTTTGTTCCATGGAGGTTTTAAAGGATGCAGTGTCTCGACAGCTAACAACTGATGCAGGGAGTTTGTTCCATGGAGGCCTTAAAGGATGCAGTGTCTCGACAGCTAACAACTGATGCAGGGAGTTTGTCCCATGGAGGTTTTAAAGGATGCAGTGTCTCGACAGCTAACAACTGATGCAGGTAGTTTGTTCCATGGAGGTTTTAAAGGATGCAGTGTCTCGACAGCTAACAACTGATGCAGGTAGTTTGTTCCATGCTTCAGCAACTCTGAGCGTGAAAAAATGTTTCCAAAAGTCATGGGAGCTGTGCTGTTTTCTGACTTTGTGGGCATGCCCACGTGTGTTAGACACATGGAGATCAAAAAGATACTCAGGGTTGTTGTTGGCGAGATGGTTAACAATTTTGTGGGTGTTTACCAAGTCAGTTGCCAGGCATCGGAGTGTGTATTGTGACTGTGTGTAGCTTAGGGGTTAGAGAATTGTACCATGTATAATGCGTGTGTTCTCGTTTGCCAGGTGACTCTACCTGGATTAGACCCGATGTCAATTGTACACGAAGATACCTGGCAGAAGTTGACGTTCCAATCACAACTGTTTGTAAATGGGTAAGAACACCCGTCCCCCCTCCTCTTTATTTCATTGTGTTGTTGTTGTTGTTGTTGTTGTCGTTGTGGTGTTATTGGGTCGTGGTGGTGGTGGTAGTGGTTGTTGTGGTGGTTGGTAGTGGTGGTTGTTGTGGTGATGGTGGTGTGGTGGTATGATGGTTGTAGTGGTGAGGTGGTGGTGGTTGTGATGATGGTGGTGGTGGTGGTGGTAACAATGACAATGTTGGCAGTAGTTTTTGTGGTGGTGGTGGTATGATGGTAGTGGTGGTGGTGGTGATGGTGGTGGTAGTTGTGAGGTGATGAGGTGGTGGTTGATGTGATGTTTGTAGTGGTGGTTGTGGTGCTTGTTGTGTTGGTGGTTGCTGTTGTGGTGGTGGTAATGATGACAATGGTCGTAGTGGTGGTGGTGGCAGTAGTTTTTGTGGTGGTGGTGGTGGTATGATGGTAGTGGTGATGGTGGTGGTGGTGATGGTTGTGGTTGTGGTTGTGGTTGTGGTGGTGGTGATGGTTGTGGTTGTGGTGGTGGTGGTAGTTGTGAGGTGATGAGGTAGTGGTTGTTCTTGTGATGTTTGTAGTGGTGGTAGTAGTAGTGATAGTGGTTATGATGAAGCATATCTCCCCCATTCAAAACCTGATATGCCCTGGGCCCCCCTCAGGTCTAAATCCCACCACATATATATATATATATATATATATATATATAGTAGCGAGCTGCAGTTACAAGAGGCTCTGTTTTCTTTCCAGGGTGATAGCATCCGTATCGATTTGCAATGAGACGGACAACTCCACGCTCCACCAGTCGACTCTGTTTCAGCTACCCATGGAGGGCAACACCAGCCAACCGGAGCTGATAGCCGTGTACACCCTCGGCGAGGATCTGACCCTCTATGACCTCCAGGCGCTCAAGGTGAGTTCTGACTGAATCTGGGGCAGTTGTGGGGAACTAGGGTGTTACATACCCAGGTACACATTGTAGAGCTAGCCTAGGGTGTTATATACCCAGGTACACACTGTAGAGCTAGTCTAGGGTGTTATATACCCAGGTACACACTGTAGAGCTAGCCTAGGGTGTTATATACCCAGGTACACATTGTAGAGCTAGTCTAGGGTGTTATATACCCAGGTACACATTGTAGAGCTAGCCTAGGGTGTTATATACCCAGGTACACACTGTAGAATTAGCCTAGGGTG
>OZ024766.1:20847185-20849685 GCA_964016885.1 Eledone cirrhosa | reverse complement strand
CACTCTCTCTCTCTCTCTCTCTTACCCTCCTCTCTCTCTCTCTCGCCACACCTCCGCACACTTTTCATTGCACCACCTCGACACCCTCTCCCCCGTCCCTACCCCCCCACACAACCCCCCATTACACCACACCTCACCCTTAACTTTACTGTATGCTGTGTGTGGGTGAGGGCCGGGGCCTCCACACCCCACCCCTCTCTCTCTCTCCACACCCCCTCCACACACTTTTCATTGCACCACCTCGAAGTGAAAGACGTGGCGACCCCCCCCCCCACCCGTCCCTACCCCCACACAACCCCCCTCCACCACCACACCACACTAATTCCTCCTGCCCTCCTCTCCTCCAGGTAAAAGGTGTTCAGGGCCCCGTCCAGAGCGTCGTGGTTTACACAGAGAGCGAGTCCAACAATCCAGACAACCCTGTTTTACATCTCAACAGGAGGCTCAGCCCTCAACCAGACGGCTCCTTAAACGGCTACCTTGTTATGTCAGTAAGTATTTCTAACCCCTTTCTCTTTGTTGACCCCCTATTTTCTCAGAAGACACCACAAAAGGACAAAAAAAACAGAAGTTCTTTGCTTAACCCTTTAGCATTTGCATTACACAGAGGGAGACTGAGGTTAGCTGGACATGCTCACCGACATCCAGAGTTGACACTGCACTCAGTGCTCCTGTGGGAGCCCCTACATGGACACACTGGAAGAGGGAGACTGAGGTTAGCTGGAAAATGCTCACCGACATCCAGAGTTGACACTGCACTCAGTGCTCCTGTGGGAGCCCCTACATGGACACACTGGAAGAGGGAGATTGAGGTTGGCTGGACATGCTCACCGACATCCAGAGTTGACACTGCACTCAGTGCTCCTGTGGGAGCCCCTACATGGACACACTGGAAGAGGGAGACTGAGGTTAACTGGACATGCTCACCGACATCCAGAGTTGTATATATATATATATATATATATATATATATATATAATGGCGATGAATTAGTTTTGCAAGGTTTTTTATATGAAATCGTGTGTCGAAACAAATATAGTTATACTTGGGGAGGGTCATATTGTTGTAATAATATTGCCAGAATTAATAACAGAACACACTCACTGTTTGGTTGGTTTTCGCTTCTGTGTCTTTTATATCGGTTAATTTAATTTATTCGGTCCTCAATGTTGCCATTGACTGACCAACGGTCAAAAATACAGATACAATATAGACACAAACACGTATATATAGTCTAACAAAGTTCTTTCGTTGCACATTTGCAACCCCATCAGTGGTGCTATTATGTTCCCTCCCGTTGTATTGTATTTTCTACGCCATCTTTATTTAGTCTGTTTATTTAATTTATTAATTCTGGCAATATTATTACACAAATATGACCCTAACCCTACCCCTAACCCTAACACCATTAGACACAAACACATATATATATAGTCTAACAAAGTTCTTTCGTTGCACATTTGCAACCCCGTCAGTGGTGCAATTATGTTCCCTCCCGTTGTATTGTATTTTCTACGCCATCTTTATTTAGTCTGTTTGTTTAATTTATTAATTCTGGCAATATTATTACACAAATATGACCCTAACCCTAACCCTAACCCTAACCCTTATACCATTATTCTTCCTCCCCAGCGCCGCACCAGTGAATTCTACCTGAATCTTTGGCTGGGGAAAGTGTACGTTGCCGTGGTAACTGGCAACATGTCTACTGACGACCATGTTGTCTACAGAGGTCAGGTGAGATGTCTTTCTGTCTTTCTGACTGTTGTTAAACCTAGCAAACCCACACCACAACACAATATCATACTACACCACACCACACACCACCACACTACACTACACCACACCACCACCACCACACCACACTACACTACACTACACCACATCTCACCACACTATACATCACACCACCACCACACCCACATCACCTCACCACCACACCACACCACAACAATATCTATCACCACACTACACCACACCACCATACTACCACACCATCACACCACCACATCACCTCACCACCACCACACCACACCACACTACACCACACCACCACAATATCCATCACCACCACTATATCCATCACCACACTACACCACACCACATCACCTCACCACCACCACCACACCACACCACACTATACTACATCACACCACCACCACACCACACCACCACAATATCCATCACCACACTACACCACACCACCACACCATACCACACTACACTACACCACCACCACACTACACCACCACCAGCCTACCACCACCACACCACACTACACCACACCACACCACACCACCACATCACCTCACCACACCAAACCACCACCACACCACCACCACATCACCTCACCACCACCTCACCACCACACCACCACCACCGCAATATCCATCACCACCACACCACATCACCTCACCACACACCACCACCACACCACCCCACCACCATCAACACCAACTAACCCCAACCCTTGCCCTCCATTGCAGGTATCTGTCCCAGG
>OZ024766.1:20822185-20837185 GCA_964016885.1 Eledone cirrhosa | reverse complement strand
CATCATCATCATCATCATCATCATCGTTTAACGTCCGTGTTCCACGCTTGCATGGGTTTGGACGGGGGTAGTCCCACTTGAGGCAAGAGTGGTTGTCTTGCTCGCATAGGACTGTCTGGCGGGTTTTCTACAGCTGGATGCCCTTCCTAACACCAACCACATTTACAGTGTGGGGCTGGGAGGTTTTTACCGTGTTGCCTACACGGCCACATTACAGCGTGGACTGTCTGGCGGGTTTTCTACGGCTGGATGCCCTTCCTAACACCAACCACATTTACAGTGTGGGGCTGGGAGGTTTTTACTGTGTTGCCTACACGGCCACATTACAGCGTGGACTGTCTGGCGGGTTTTCTACGGCTGGATGCCCTTCCTAACACCAACCACATTTACAGTGTGGGACTGGGAGGTTTTAACCGTGTTACCTACACGGCCACATTACAGCGTGGACTGTCTGGCGGGTTTTCTACGGCTGGATGCCCTTCCTAACACCAACCACATTTACAGTGTGGGGCTGGGAGGTTTTTACTGTGTTGCCTACACGGCCACATTACAGCGTGGACTGTCTGGCGGGTTTTCTACGGCTGGATGCCCTTCCTAACACCAACCACATTTACAGTGTGGGACTGGGAGGTTTTTACCGTGTTGCCTACACGGCCACATTACAGCGTGGACTGTCTGGCGGGTTTTCTACGGCTGGATGCCCTTCCTAACACCAACCACATTTACAGTGTGGGACTGGGAGGTTTTAACCGTGTTACCTACACGGCCACATTACAGCGTGGACTGTGTGTTTTTTTGTCGTGACACCTACACGTCTGGTGGGTTTTCTACGGCTGGATGCCCTTCCTAACACCAACCACATTTACAGTGTGGGGCTGGGAGGTTTTAACCGTGTTACCTACACGGCCACATTACAGCGTGGACTGTGTGTTTTTTTGTTGTGACACCTACACGTCTGGTGGGTTTTCTACGGCTGGATGCCCTTCCTAACACCAACCACATTTACAGTGTGGGGCTGGGAGGTTTTAACCGTGTTACCTACACGGCCACATTACAGCGTGGACTGTCTGGCGGGTTTTCTACGGCTGGATGCCCTTCCTAACACCAACCACATTTACAGTGTGGGGCTGGGAGGTTTTAACCGTGTTACCTACACGGCCACATTACAGCGTGGACTGTGTGTTTTTTTGTCGTGACACCTACACGTCTGGTGGGTTTTCTACGGCTGGATGCCCTTCCTAACACCAACCACATTTACAGTGTGGGACTGGGAGGTTTTTACCGTGTTGCCTACACGGCCACATTACAGCGTGGACTGTCTGGCGGGTTTTCTACGGCTGGATGCCCTTCCTAACACCAACCACGTTTACAGTGTGGGGCTGGGAGGTTTTTACCGTGTTGCCTACACGGCCACATTACAGCGTGGACTGTCTGGCGGGTTTTCTACAGCTGGATGCCCTTCCCAACACCAACCACATTTACAGTGTGGGGCTGGGAGGTTTTTACCGTGTTGCCTACACGGCCACATTACAGCGTGGACTGTCTGGCGGGTTTTCTACGGCTGGATGCCCTTCCCAACACCAACCACATTTACAGTGTGGGACTGGGAGGTTTTTACCGTGTTGCCTACACGGCCACATTACAGCGTGGACTGTCTGGCGGGTTTTCTACGGCTGGATGCCCTTCCCAACACCAACCACATTTACAGTGTGGACTGGGAGGTTTTTACCGTGTTGCCTACACGGCCACATTACAGCGTGGACTGTGTGTTTTTTTGTTGTGACACCTACACGTCTGGTGGGTTTTCTACGGCTGGATGCCCTTCCTAACACCAACCACATTTACAGTGTGGGGCTGGGAGGTTTTAACCGTGTTACCTACACGGCCACATTACAGCGTGGACTGTCTGGCGGGTTTTCTACGGCTGGATGCCCTTCCTAACACCAACCACATTTACAGTGTGGGGCTGGGAGGTTTTAACCGTGTTACCTACACGGCCACATTACAGCGTGGACTGTGTGTTTTTTTGTCGTGACACCTACACGTCTGGTGGGTTTTCTACGGCTGGATGCCCTTCCTAACACCAACCACATTTACAGTGTGGGACTGGGAGGTTTTTACCGTGTTGCCTACACGGCCACATTACAGCGTGGACTGTCTGGCGGGTTTTCTACGGCTGGATGCCCTTCCTAACACCAACCTCATTTACAGTGTGGGGCTGGGAGGTTTTTACCGTGTTGCCTACACGGCCACATTACAGCGTGGACTGTGTGTTTTTTTGTTGTGACACCTACACGTCTGGTGGGTTTTCTACGGCTGGATGCCCTTCCTAACACCAACCACATTTACAGTGTGGGGCTGGGAGGTTTTAACCGTGTTACCTACACGGCCACATTACAGCGTGGACTGTCTGGCGGGTTTTCTACGGCTGGATGCCCTTCCTAACACCAACCACATTTACAGTGTGGGGCTGGGAGGTTTTAACCGTGTTACCTACACGGCCACATTACAGCGTGGACTGTGTGTTTTTTTGTCGTGACACCTACACGTCTGGTGGGTTTTCTACGGCTGGATGCCCTTCCTAACACCAACCACATTTACAGTGTGGGACTGGGAGGTTTTTACCGTGTTGCCTACACGGCCACATTACAGCGTGGACTGTCTGGCGGGTTTTCTACGGCTGGATGCCCTTCCTAACACCAACCACATTTACAGTGTGGGGCTGGGAGGTTTTTACCGTGTTACCTACACGGCCACATTACAGCGTGGACTGTCTGGCGGGTTTTCTACAGCTGGATGCCCTTCCTAACACCAACCACATTTACAGTGTGGACTGGGAGGTTTTAACCGTGTTGCCTACACGGCCACATTACAGCGTGGACTGTCTGGCGGGTTTTCTACAGCTGGATGCCCTTCCTAACACCAACCACATTTACAGTGTGGGGCTGGGAGGTTTTTACCGTGTTACCTACACGGCCACATTACAGCGTGGACTGTCTGGCGGGTTTTCTACAGCTGGATGCCCTTCCTAACACCAACCACATTTACAGTGTGGACTGGGAGGTTTTAACCGTGTTGCCTACACGGCCACATTACAGCGTGGACTGTCTGGCGGGTTTTCTACAGCTGGATGCCCTTCCTAACACCAACCACATTTACAGTGTGGGGCTGGGAGGTTTTTACCGTGTTGCCTACACGGCCACATTACAGCGTGGACTGTCTGGCGGGTTTTCTACGGCTGGATGCCCTTCCTAACACCAACCACATTTACAGTGTGGGGCTGGGAGGTTTTTACCGTGTTGCCTACACGGCCACATTACAGCGTGGACTGTCTGGCCGGTTTTCTACGGCTGGATGCCCTTCCTAACACCAACCACATTTACAGTGTGGGGCTGGGAGGTTTTTACTGTGTTGCCTACACGGCCACATTACAGCGTGGACTGTCTGGCCGGTTTTCTACGGCTGGATGCCCTTCCTAACACCAACCTCATTTACAGTGTGGGGCTGGGAGGTTTTTACCGTGTTGCCTACACGGCCACATTACAGCGTGGACTGTGTGTTTTTTTGTTGTGACACCTACACGTCTGGTGGGTTTTCTACGGCTGGATGCCCTTCCTAACACCAACCACATTTACAGTGTGGGGCTGGGAGGTTTTAACCGTGTTACCTACACGGCCACATTACAGCGTGGACTGTCTGGCGGGTTTTCTACGGCTGGATGCCCTTCCTAACACCAACCACATTTACAGTGTGGGGCTGGGAGGTTTTAACCGTGTTACCTACACGGCCACATTACAGCGTGGACTGTGTGTTTTTTTGTCGTGACACCTACACGTCTGGTGGGTTTTCTACGGCTGGATGCCCTTCCTAACACCAACCACATTTACAGTGTGGGACTGGGAGGTTTTTACCGTGTTGCCTACACGGCCACATTACAGCGTGGACTGTCTGGCGGGTTTTCTACGGCTGGATGCCCTTCCTAACACCAACCTCATTTACAGTGTGGGGCTGGGAGGTTTTTACCGTGTTGCCTACACGGCCACATTACAGCGTGGACTGTGTGTTTTTTTGTTGTGACACCTACACGTCTGGTGGGTTTTCTACGGCTGGATGCCCTTCCTAACACCAACCACATTTACAGTGTGGGGCTGGGAGGTTTTAACCGTGTTACCTACACGGCCACATTACAGCGTGGACTGTCTGGCGGGTTTTCTACGGCTGGATGCCCTTCCTAACACCAACCACATTTACAGTGTGGGGCTGGGAGGTTTTAACCGTGTTACCTACACGGCCACATTACAGCGTGGACTGTGTGTTTTTTTGTCGTGACACCTACACGTCTGGTGGGTTTTCTACGGCTGGATGCCCTTCCTAACACCAACCACATTTACAGTGTGGGACTGGGAGGTTTTTACCGTGTTGCCTACACGGCCACATTACAGCGTGGACTGTCTGGCGGGTTTTCTACGGCTGGATGCCCTTCCTAACACCAACCACATTTACAGTGTGGGGCTGGGAGGTTTTTACCGTGTTACCTACACGGCCACATTACAGCGTGGACTGTCTGGCGGGTTTTCTACAGCTGGATGCCCTTCCTAACACCAACCACATTTACAGTGTGGACTGGGAGGTTTTAACCGTGTTGCCTACACGGCCACATTACAGCGTGGACTGTCTGGCGGGTTTTCTACAGCTGGATGCCCTTCCTAACACCAACCACATTTACAGTGTGGGGCTGGGAGGTTTTTACCGTGTTACCTACACGGCCACATTACAGCGTGGACTGTCTGGCGGGTTTTCTACAGCTGGATGCCCTTCCTAACACCAACCACATTTACAGTGTGGACTGGGAGGTTTTAACCGTGTTGCCTACACGGCCACATTACAGCGTGGACTGTCTGGCGGGTTTTCTACAGCTGGATGCCCTTCCTAACACCAACCACATTTACAGTGTGGGGCTGGGAGGTTTTTACCGTGTTGCCTACACGGCCACATTACAGCGTGGACTGTCTGGCGGGTTTTCTACAGCTGGATGCCCTTCCTAACACCAACCACATTTACAGTGTGGGGCTGGGAGGTTTTTACCGTGTTGCCTACACGGCCACATTACAGCGTGGACTGTCTGGCTGGATGCCCTTCCTAACACCAACCACATTTACAGTGTGGGGCTGGGAGGTTTTTACCATGTTACCTACACGGCCACATTACAGCGTGGACTGTCTGGCAGGTTTTCTACGGCTGGATGCCCTTCCTAACACCAACCACATTTACAGTGTGGGGCTGGGAGGTTTTTACCGTGTTGCCTACACGGCCACATTACAGCGTGGACTGTCTGGCGGGTTTTCTACAGCTGGATGCCCTTCCTAACACCAACCACATTTACAGTGTGGGGCTGGGAGGTTTTTACCGTGTTGCCTACACGGCCACATTACAGCGTGGACTGTCTGGCGGGTTTTCTACGGCTGGATGCCCTTCCTAACACCAACCACGTTTACAGTGTGGAACTGGGAGGTTTTTACCGTGTTGCCTACACGGCCACATTACAGCGTGGACTGTCTGGCGAGTTTTCTACAGCTGGATGCCCTTCCTAACACCAACCACATTTACAGTGTGGGGCTGGGAGGTTTTTACCGTGTTGCCTACACGGCCACATTACAGCGTGGACTGTCTGGCTGGATGCCCTTCCTAACACCAACCACATTTACAGTGTGGGGCTGGGAGGTTTTTACCATGTTACCTACACGGCCACATTACAGCGTGGACTGTCTGGCAGGTTTTCTACGGCTGGATGCCCTTCCTAACACCAACCACATTTACAGTGTGGGGCTGGGAGGTTTTTACCGTGTTGCCTACACGGCCACATTACAGCGTGGACTGTCTGGCGGGTTTTCTACAGCTGGATGCCCTTCCTAACACCAACCACATTTACAGTGTGGGGCTGGGAGGTTTTTACCGTGTTGCCTACACGGCCACATTACAGCGTGGACTGTCTGGCGGGTTTTCTACGGCTGGATGCCCTTCCTAACACCAACCACGTTTACAGTGTGGAACTGGGAGGTTTTTACCGTGTTGCCTACACGGCCACATTACAGCGTGGACTGTCTGGCGGGTTTTCTACAGCTGGATGCCCTTCCTAACACCAACCACATTTACAGTGTGGGGCTGGGAGGTTTTTACCGTGTTACCTACACGGCCACATTACAGCGTGGACTGTCTGGCGGGTTTTCTACAGCTGGATGCCCTTCCTAACACCAACCACATTTACAGTGTGGACTGGGAGGTTTTAACCGTGTTGCCTACACGGCCACATTACAGCGTGGACTGTCTGGCGGGTTTTCTACAGCTGGATGCCCTTCCTAACACCAACCACATTTACAGTGTGGGGCTGGGAGGTTTTTACCGTGTTGCCTACACGGCCACATTACAGCGTGGACTGTCTGGCGGGTTTTCTACAGCTGGATGCCCTTCCTAACACCAACCACATTTACAGTGTGGGGCTGGGAGGTTTTTACCGTGTTGCCTACACGGCCACATTACAGCGTGGACTGTCTGGCTGGATGCCCTTCCTAACACCAACCACATTTACAGTGTGGGGCTGGGAGGTTTTTACCATGTTACCTACACGGCCACATTACAGCGTGGACTGTCTGGCAGGTTTTCTACGGCTGGATGCCCTTCCTAACACCAACCACATTTACAGTGTGGGGCTGGGAGGTTTTTACCGTGTTGCCTACACGGCCACATTACAGCGTGGACTGTCTGGCGGGTTTTCTACAGCTGGATGCCCTTCCTAACACCAACCACATTTACAGTGTGGGGCTGGGAGGTTTTTACCGTGTTGCCTACACGGCCACATTACAGCGTGGACTGTCTGGCGGGTTTTCTACGGCTGGATGCCCTTCCTAACACCAACCACGTTTACAGTGTGGAACTGGGAGGTTTTTACCGTGTTGCCTACACGGCCACATTACAGCGTGGACTGTCTGGCGAGTTTTCTACAGCTGGATGCCCTTCCTAACACCAACCACATTTACAGTGTGGGGCTGGGAGGTTTTTACCGTGTTGCCTACACGGCCACATTACAGCGTGGACTGTCTGGCTGGATGCCCTTCCTAACACCAACCACATTTACAGTGTGGGGCTGGGAGGTTTTTACCATGTTACCTACACGGCCACATTACAGCGTGGACTGTCTGGCAGGTTTTCTACGGCTGGATGCCCTTCCTAACACCAACCACATTTACAGTGTGGGGCTGGGAGGTTTTTACCGTGTTGCCTACACGGCCACATTACAGCGTGGACTGTCTGGCGGGTTTTCTACAGCTGGATGCCCTTCCTAACACCAACCACATTTACAGTGTGGGGCTGGGAGGTTTTTACCGTGTTGCCTACACGGCCACATTACAGCGTGGACTGTCTGGCGGGTTTTCTACGGCTGGATGCCCTTCCTAACACCAACCACGTTTACAGTGTGGAACTGGGAGGTTTTTACCGTGTTGCCTACACGGCCACATTACAGCGTGGACTGTCTGGCGGGTTTTCTACAGCTGGATGCCCTTCCTAACACCAACCACATTTACAGTGTGGGGCTGGGAGGTTTTTACCGTGTTGCCTACACGGCCACATTACAGCGTGGACTGTCTGGCGGGTTTTCTACAGCTGGATGCCCTTCCTAACACCAACCACATTTACAGTGTGGGGCTGGGAGGTTTTTACCGTGTTGCCTACACGGCCACATTACAGCGTGGACTGTCTGGCGGGTTTTCTACAGCTGGATGCCCTTCCTAACACCAACCACATTTACAGTGTGGGACTGGGAGGTTTTTACCGTGTTGCCTACACGGCCACATTACAGCGTGGACTGTCTGGCGGGTTTTCTACAGCTGGATGCCCTTCCTAACACCAACCACATTTACAGTGTGGACTGGGAGGTTTTAACCGTGTTGCCTACACGGCCACATTACAGCGTGGACTGTCTGGCGGGTTTTCTACAGCTGGATGCCCTTCCTAACACCAACCACATTTACAGTGTGGGGCTGGGAGGTTTTTACCGTGTTGCCTACACGGCCACATTACAGCGTGGACTGTCTGGCGGGTTTTCTACAGCTGGATGCCCTTCCTAACACCAACCACATTTACAGTGTGGGGCTGGGAGGTTTTTACCGTGTTGCCTACACGGCCACATTACAGCGTGGACTGTCTGGCGGGTTTTCTACAGCTGGATGCCCTTCCTAACACCAACCACGTTTACAGTGTGGACTGGGAGGTTTTTACCGTGTTGCCTACACGGCCACATTACAGCGTGGACTGTCTGGCGGGTTTTCTACAGCTGGATGCCCTTCCTAACACCAACCACATTTACAGTGTGGGGCTGGGAGGTTTTTACCGTGTTGCCTACACGGCCACATTACAGCGTGGACTGTCTGGCGGGTTTTCTACGGCTGGATGCCCTTCCTAACACCAACCACGTTTACAGTGTGGAACTGGGAGGTTTTTACCGTGTTGCCTACACGGCCACATTACAGCGTGGACTGTCTGGCGGGTTTTCTACAGCTGGATGCCCTTCCTAACACCAACCACGTTTACAGTGTTGACTGGGAGGTTTTTACCGTGTTACCTACACGGCCACATTACAGCGTGGACTGTCTGGCGGGTTTTCTACAGCTGGATGCCCTTCCTAACACCAACCACATTTACAGTGTGGACTGGGAGGTTTTAACCGTGTTACCTACACGGCCACATTACAGCGTGGACTGTCTGGCGGGTTTTCTACAGCTGGATGCCCTTCCTAACACCAACCACATTTACAGTGTGGACTGGGAGGTTTTAACCGTGTTACCTACACGGCCACATTACAGCGTGGACTGTGTGTTTTTTTGTCGTGACACCTACACGTCTGGTGGGTTTTCTACGGCTGGATGCCCTTCCTAACACCAACCACGTTTACAGTGTGGAACTGGGAGGTTTTTACCGTGTTACCTACACGGCCACATTACAGCGTGGATTGTGTGTTTTTTTTTTGTCGTGACACCTACACGACCTCATTTCTTTCGGACTGGATGTTGTGGTACCAACATAGCTTTACATTGAAAGGGGTGGTGTGGATGGGGTGGGGGTAGTGGGACAGGGGTGGATTTTGTTAGAGATGCCTACTGACTGTAGTAGGTTTCGCTTTGTACTTAGGCAAGGCGGGTCTTCTGTATTACTGTGTAGCGCGAAAGATCTCAGTCCAGTGACATTGTCTTGGAGAGGTGTGTGTGAGGTCGGAATTTATCAGGTCGTCCCAGGGTTTCCTGACACTTTATTGGCCACCCGACACATAATTGACCACACCCCTGACACATAATTGGCCACGCCCCCGACACTCAATTTGTTAACACCCCCATACTTATCAGGCCATACCCCCAACACATAATTGCCAATATACCCCCCCCCCTTGATACATAATTAGCCACACCTCCAATGCTCAATAGGCCACGCCCCATGGCACTTAACAGGCCACACCCCCAATACTTAATGAAGCCACACCCCCGGTACCTATGGGAATTCATTAGCCCCACCCACATTGTGTAGCTGCTGATCAAGATATTTTCAGGTGATATTAAACAAGATGAAATCATCATCATCATCATCATATGTTAGGTCCAATTTCTTCTCCATGCTGGCATGGGTTGGACGAGACTTTTTGAGGCAGTATTATTTGTAAACGTTCTGTATATAGGCGCAGACATGACTGCGTGGTTAACCCCTTAGCATTTACACTACTCTATATATGCTATTGTATTTTCATGGAAAACACTTTATTTCACATAATATCGAATCTTTGAGATGTTGGGAACAATACCTTAACATCAGTATGAGCAGCTGGTTTCAACAGAAGAAGTGAGAGAATTCTGCCCAGATACAACCAGTTAAACATTTAAGCATTTACATTACTCTATATATATACAGCTTTCAACAAGAACAAGGAAGTACTAACATCAAAACGAGTTTCCTATCATTTGAAGGCTAAGATCTTCGATACTTACAGCCAACCAGTTGTGTTATAAGTCTTGACTGTGTTAATTGGACGAGGACAAGGTCACTTCAGAAGCTCTCTACATTCCAGAACCACATCATGAGACTTATGACTGGCCAGTGGCTCAGTGAGCAGGTCTTGACTGTGTTAATTGGACGAGGACAAGGTCACTTCAGAAGCTCTCTACATTCCAGAACCACATCATGAGACTTATGACTGGCAAGAGAAGCAGAGGTCAGCAGCCAAAACGATGGCTTGATAATGTCAACTTATGGACTGGACTTGATCTCTGCTCTTTAAACTCTGCTGTTGGTGATCTAAAGGTATTATATATTCCTGGAAGGAAGGTTGGCTGGTCAGAGAAGCAGAGGCTGGCAGCCAAAACAATGGCTTGATAATGTCAACTTATGGACTGGACTTGATCTCTGCTCTTTAAACTCTGCTGCTGGTAATCAAACTTTGTGGAGAGAGAGATCACATGTTGATGTGCAGTCTGCAACTAGTGGAGTTTGGCGTCACAAGAAGAAGATATACTATTGTATTTTTGTGGTGAAGGCTTTACCTCACATAATATCGAATCTCTGAGATTTTGAGAACAATACCTTAACATCAGTATGAGTGGCTGGTTACAGCCGGTTTCAACAAAAAGAGGTGAGAGAATTCTGGCCGGTTTAAGTGCTAAAGGGTTAACATAAGTATGAGCAGCCAGTTACAGCCGGTTTGAACAGAAAGAGGGGAGAGAATTCTGGCCGGTTTAACCCTTTAGCATTTACATACTATCGTATTTTCATGTGTATATATATATATATACACACACTGAGTGTGTGTGTGTATATATGTATGTGTATATATATATATATCTGTGTGTATATATCAATTTTCTACATTCCAGTGTAGACTGGGCACTTTTTATCTTGGCATCGAAACAACCACTTTACAGAGTGGACTGGGTGCTTTTTGTTGTGGCAAAAGCATTGCGGGAGATCAGATGTGTATATATATAATGTATGTGTATAGATATGTGTGCATATGAATATATATTATATATATATGTGTGCATATGTTTATATATTATATATAATGTATATATATATATATATATATGTATGTAATGTGTATATATGTATGTATATATATATATATATGTATGTAATGTGTATATATATATATATGTATGTAATGTGTATATATATATATGTATATATATATATATATATAGGAACGAGTAGGACCCCGATAGCTGAGCTCAACCGTCGGGGTCCTACTCGTTCCTACTACCCTAAGTATTGAGTACTTTGGTCCATCTGGTTCCTTACCACATTTCCTTTGTTATATATATATATATAAATGGATGTGTATATATGTGTGCATATGTATATATATATTATATATAATGTATATATGTGTGTGTGTGTGTGTGCATATGTATGTATGTGTATATATATAATGTATATATGTGTGTGTGTGTGCATATGTATGTATGTGTATATATATATTATATATAATGTATATATGTGTGTGTGTGTGCGCATATGTATATATGTGTATATATATATTTATTATATATGGTGTATATATATATTTATTATATATGGTGTATATATATATTTATTATATATGATTATATATATATATATGTGTGTGTATGTGCATATGTGTATATATATATTTATTATATATGGTGTATATATATATTTATTATATATGATTATATATATATATATGTGTGTGTATGTGCATATGTGTATATATATATTTATTATATATGGTGTATATATATATTTATTATATATGGTGTATATATATATTTATTATATATGATGTATATATATATATATGTGTGTGTGTGTGCATATGTATGTATGTGCGTATGTGTATATATATATTATATATGGTGTATATATATATTTATTATATATGATGTATATATATATGTATGTATGTGTATATATATATATTTATTATATGATATATATATGTGTGTGTGTGCATATGTATGTATGTGCATATGTGTATATATATATTATATATTTAGTATATATGTGTGTGTATGTGCATATGTGTATATATATATTTATTATATATGATATATATATATGTATGTATGTGCGTATGTGTATATATATATTATATATGGTGTGTATATATATTTATTATATATGATGTATATATATATATATGTGTGTATGTATGTGTATATGTGTGTGTGTGCATATGTATGTATGTGCATATGTGTATATATATATTATATATGGTGTATATATATATTTAGTATATATGTGTGTATGTATATATATATATATATATGTGTGTGTGTGTGTATCTATGTAGATATATTTATACATATAATGGGTGTGTATATATAGATATATTCTGTTTATGTATATAATCTATGTATGTATAATATGAATAAAATTCACTTTGTCTCTTGGAATGGTGTTAAATGTTATCAATACTAATAACTGTTTCTATTTTTGGGGGCACAAGGCCAGCAAATACCTCAGTGTATCACTGGTACTTTATTTTACTGACCCCGTAATAACTGTTTCTATTTTGGGGGCACAAGGCCAGCAATTACGCCAGTGAGAGAGAAACTGGGTATAAGAGGGATAAGTTGTGGTGTGTGGGAGAGAGGACTGAGGTGGTATGGACATGTGATGTGTTGAGAGAGAAACTGGGTATAAGGGATAAGTTGTGGTGTGTGGGAGAGAAGACTGAGGTGGTATGGACATGTGATGTGTTGAGAGAGAAACTGGGTATAAGAGGGATAAGTTGTGGTGTGTGGGAGAGAAGACTGAGGTGGTATGGACATGTGATGTGTTGAGAGAGAAACTGGGTATAAGAGGGATAGGTTGTGGTGTGTGGGAGAGAAGACTGAGATGGTATGGACATGTGATGTGTTGAGAGAGAAACTGGGTATAAGAGGGATAAGTTGTGGTGTGTGGGAGAGGAGACTGAGGTGGTATGGACATGTGATGTGTTGAGAGAGAAACTGTGTATAAGAGGGATAAGTTGTGGTGTGTGGGAGAGAAGACTGAGATGGTATGGACATGTGATGTGTTGAGAGAGAAACTGTGTATAAGAGGGATAAGTTGTAGTGTGTGGGAGAGAAGACTGAGGTGGTATGGACATGTGATGTGTTGAGAGAGAAACTGTGTATAAGAGGGATAAGTTGTGGTGTGTGGGAGAGAAGACTGAGATGGTATGGACATGTGATGTGTTGAGAGAGAAACTGTGTATAAGAGGGATAAGTTGTAGTGTGTGAGAGAGAAGACTGAGATGGTATGGACATGTGATGTGTTGAGAGAGAAACTGGGTATAAGAGGGATAAGTTGTGGTGTGTGGGAGAGAAGACTGAGATGGTATGGACATGTGATGTGTTGAGAGAGAAACTGTGTATAAGAGGGATAAGTTGTGGTGTGTGGGAGAGAAGACTGAGATGGTATGGACATGTGATGTGTTGAGAGAGAAACTGTGTCTGAGAGGGATAGAATGTAGTGTACGGGAGAGGAGACTGAGATGGTATGGACATGTGATGCGCATGGAGGATGACCGGTGGGTGAAGAAGTGCCAGGAAATGCCAGTTGAAGGAAGACGTGGTAGAGGTAGACCACGAAAAACATGGGTGGAGGTGGTGAGAACAGACCTCAGATCGCTGAAGCTCACGGAGGAGATGACGAAGGACCGTGACAAGTGGAGAGATGCTGTGCTGAATAAGACCCGTCCCACCCTTGCAAGCAGGGAAAAGGGGACGTAAAATGATGATGATGATGATGATATATATATATATATCAAGCCATTGTTTTGGCTGCCAGCCTCTGCTTCTCTTACCAGCCGACCTTCCTTCCAGGAATATACAATAACACTTTACAGAGTGTACTGGGTGTCTTTTGTCACATGACCAGCACGACCAGCAACGAAAACAATGACAACAAAAATAAAAATAAAAAACATAAGATAAAAATATTCTTAAAATTGTTTTTTTATTCATTTTTATATTTATTTAGTCCCTTGTTTTTTTTTTTTTACCAATAATAATAATAATAATATCTTCTGAATTAGGCTCAAAGCCAACAATTTTGGGAGGAGGGGGAGGGGGGGAGTCGATTAAACGAACCCCAGTGCATTACTGGTATAATAAAAATAATAATAATAATAATAATGATGGTGGTGGTGGTTTGATTATGGCACAAGGCCAGCAATTACCCCAGTGTATTACTGGTACTTTATTTTACTGACCCCGTAATAACTGTTTCTACTTTTGGGGGGCACAAGGCCAGCAATTACCCCAGTGTATTACTGGTACTTTATTTTACTGACCCCGTAATAACTGTTTCTACTTTTGGGGGGCACAAGGCCAGCAATTACCCCAGTGTATTACTGGTACTTTATTTTATCGACCCCCCGTAAAAGGATGAAAGGCAAAGTTAACCTCGGCGGGGATTTGAACTTCAGAACTGTAAAGGGCCGTAACTCTGTGCCGACGCTCTACCAATTTCAGGGGAAGGGAGGGAAGGATAAAGTGGATTACATACCCCCCCCCCCCCCCAATGCATTACTGGTACTTGGTGCTTTATTTTATCGATTTATTCAACCTCCCCAGTGTATCACTGGTACTATATTTTATCTGAAGGAGAGCGGGGTGGGGGGGGGGGGGGGGCGACTAATTCAACCCCAGTTTATCACTGGTAAAAAAAAACAATAATAATAATAATAATAATAATAACAACAGCCACACTCCATATTTGGTCGTCTGTAGAAATGTCTTTTATTTCAAATTCCAGGGAAAGAATTTAGGGTTTCTGTTGTTTTGGGGGAGTTTCTTGGTTTTTTGGAGAAGAATTTCTTTTTTTTTCATTTTTTTTTTTGTTTTTTGTTTTTGAGGATGTGTGTGTGTGTGTATGAGTTTGTGTGTGTATGTGTGTGTGAGTGTTTATTTGTGTGCGTGTATGAGTGTTTGTCTGTGTGTGTATGAGTTTGTT
>OZ024766.1:20814685-20817185 GCA_964016885.1 Eledone cirrhosa | reverse complement strand
GACACTAAGACAGACTTTAACCCTGTGATGGACTGGTGTCCTGTCCAGGAGGGAGTCTTGTACTCTCAGTCACTTAACACCAATGACACTAAGACAGACTTTAACCCTGTGATGGACTGGTGTCCTGTCCAGAGGGAGTCTTGTACTCTCAGTCACTTAACACCAATGACACTAAGACAGACTTTAACCCTGTGATGGACTGGTGTCCTGTCCAGGAGGGAGTCTTGTACTCTCAGTCACTTAATATATACTTTACGTAACCCTGTGATGGACTGGTGTCCTGTCCAGAGGGGAGTCTTGTACTCTCAGTCACTTAATATATACTTTACATAACCCTGTGATGGACTGGTGTCCTGTCCAGGAGGAAGTCTTGTACTCTCAGTCACTTAATATATACTTTACATAACCCTGTGATGGACTGGTGTCCTGTCCAGGGGGAGTCTTGTACTCTCAGTCACTTAATATATACTTTACATAACCCTGTGATGGACTGGTGTCCTGTCCAGGGGGAGTCTTGTACTCTCAGTCACTTAATATATACTTTACATAACCCTGTGGTGGACTGGTGTCCTGTCCAGGGGGAGTCTTGTACTCTCAGTCACTTCATATATACTTTACATAACCCTGTGATGGACTGGTGTCCTGTCCAGGGGGAGTCTTGTACTCTCAGTCACTTAATATATACTTTACATAACCCTGTGGTGGACTGGTGTCCTGTCCAGGGGGGAGTCTTGTACTCTCAGTCACTTCATATATACTTTACATAACCCTGCGATGGACTGGTGTCCTGTCCAGGGGGAGTCTTGTACTCTCAGTCACTTAATATATACTTTACATAACCCTGTGATGGACTGGTGTCCTGTCCAGGGGGGTGTCTTGTACTCTCAGTCACTTAATATATACTTTACATAACCCT
Organism: Eledone cirrhosa; assembly: GCA_964016885.1. Taxonomy (NCBI): domain Eukaryota; kingdom Metazoa; phylum Mollusca; class Cephalopoda; order Octopoda; family Eledonidae; genus Eledone; species Eledone cirrhosa. Next base: position 20,816,269 of record OZ024766.1, on the reverse strand, counting down.
GTGATGGACTGGTGTCCTGTCCAGGGGGAGTCTTGTACTCTCAGTCACTTAATATATACTTTACATAACCCTGAGATGGACTGGTGTCCTGTCCAGGGGGAAGTCTTGTACTCTCAGTCACTTAATATATACTTTACATAACCCTGTGATGGCCTGGTGTCCTGTCCAGGGGGAGTCTAGTGTGGCCTAGTGGTGAGGGTGTTGTAGGTTTAATTCCTGGACTAGGTTGTGTGTTGTGTTCTTGAGCAAAACCCTTCATTTCACATTGCTCCAGTAGTATACTCAGCTGAACATGAGTACCAGTAATAGCTGGGGGTTTAACCCTGCAATGAACTGGTGGCCTAGTGGTAAGGGTGTTGGACTTATGCCCCAATTTCTGGTTTAGGCACAAGGCCAACAATTTTGGGGGAGGGAAAAGTCAATTAAATCGACCCCCAGTGTATAACTGGTACTTTATTTTATCGACCCCATGTTAACCTCGGCAGGATTTGATCTCAGGACGTAAAGGGCCACAACTCTATGCTAATTTCTGATTTAGGCACAAGGCCAGAAATTGCGGGGGTGAGAGGGGGTAAAGTCGATTAAACCAGCCCCCAGTGAATTACTGGTACTTTATTTTATCGACTCTGTAAGGATAAACCGGCAAAGTTAACCTCGTCAGGATTTCAACTCAGAAGGTAAAGGGGCATAACTCTATGCTAGTTTCTGATATGGCGAGGAGGGGGGGGGGCTAATAATAATAATGATTTTAAGACCAAAAAAAATCTGAAATAATTGAAAAAATATATATATATATATGTATATATATATATATATGTGTATATGTATATATTTATATATGTATGTATATATTTGTGTATGTATGTATATATATATGCATGTATGTATATATATATATATATATATACACACACATATATATGCATATATATATATGCATATATATATATATGCATGTATACACACATATATACATATATATATATGCATGTATACACATATATACACATATATATATGCATGTATACACATATATACACATATATATATGCATGTATACACATATATACATATATATATATATATATATATACATGTATACACACATATATATACATATATATGCATGTATACACACATATATACATATATATATATATATACATGTATACACACACATATATACATATATATGCATGTATACACACACATATATATATATATATATATGTATATATATGTATGTATACACACACATATATACATATATATATATATATATATACATGTATACACACATATATATATATACATATATATATATATATACATGTACACACACATATATATATATACATATATATATATTTTAAAAAACTGAATAAAATTCCCAGCTCTGTTGAAAGAATAGAAAATTGTTGAATTTATGAAAAATTCAATTTAAATTAATAAGAATAATAATAATGTTATTGTAATTGTGGGGAGGATGAGGCCACGTGACATGTGTCTGTTGAGTAAAGTAGGAGGAGGAGTGTGGTGGGAGTGGGAGAGAGAGAGAGATAGAGAGCGAGTGAGAAAGTGACT
>OZ024766.1:20799685-20807185 GCA_964016885.1 Eledone cirrhosa | reverse complement strand
TAGGTTGGTTGGTTGGCAGATAGCTAGGTAGGTTGGTTGGTTGGCAGATAGCTAGGTAGGTTGGTTGGTTGGCAGATAGCTAGGTAGGTTAGTTGGTTGGCAGATAGCTAGGTAGGTTGGTTGGTTGGCAGATAGCTAGGTAGGTTGGTTGGCAGATAGCTAGGTAGGTTGGTTGGTTGGCAGATAGCTAGGTAGGTTGGTTGGCAGATAGCTAGGTAGGTTGGTTGGTTGGCAGATAGCTAGGTAGGTTGGTTGGATGGCAGATAGCTAGGTAGGTTGGTTGGATGGCAGATAGCTAGGTAGGTTGGTTGGCAGATAGCTAGGTAGGTTGGTTGGCAGATAGCTAGGTAGGTTGGTTGGTTGGCAGATAGCTAGGTAGGTTAGTTGGTTGGCAGATAGCTAGGTAGGTTGGTTGGCAGATAGCTAGGTAGGTTGGTTGGTTGGCAGATAGCTAGGTAGGTTGGTTGGTTGGTTGGCAGATAGCTAGGTAGGTTGGTTGGTTGGCAGATAGCTAGGTAGGTAGGTTGTTCGGCAGATAGCTAGATTGGTAAACAGGTAGGTTGGTTGGTAGATAGCTGGATTGGTAAATAGGTAGGTAGGTTGGTTGGTGGATAGCTAGATTGCTAAATAGGTAGGTAGGTTGGTTGGTAGAGCTAAATTGGTAAATAGGTAGGTAGGTTGGTTGGTAGGTAGGTAGCTAACTAGAAAAGTTAGTTGGCAGATAGCTAGCTTGGTAAATAGGTAGATAGCAAGCTAGGTTGTTTAGGGGATAGCTAGATTGGTAGATATGTAGTAGGTCGGTCTGTTGGTTCGTAGTTATGGACAGTTAAACAAACAGACAGACAGATTGCTAGGTAGGGAAATAGACAGATAGATACCCTAAAATTGGTTCCTCTTAGTCATATGGAAGGAATGGGAGATAGAAAGTAAGGAATAAAAGGGTTCAGGACTAGGACAAACAATAACAGCGATTGGTCCTCCACATTTAAAAGCTTGGCCAATGCAACTAATTATAATAATAATAATAACATTAATAATAATAATGATTTGAGAAGTATGTCAACAAATTAAAGATTGCAATACGGATGGAACACTTACAAAAAACAGCATTGCTTGAAACAGGTCGGATTCTCCAGAGGGCACTCGAAAAATAAGGGGTGTTATCTCCAGCATTAAAAGCCGAGATAAGGGGTGTTACCTCAGTTCACTGGTAGTGAACAGGTAGTACTGTAATACATCTCCAGCGTTCGAAGCTGAGATAAGAAACAATAATAATGATAAATATGTAATATAAAGTCTTAGAAAAGGTTCTTTTTTTACCTTTTTTTTACAAAAATTATCTCATGTTTGAACTTTATGCAGATTCTAAGGTGGTTGTGCCCTCAACGAGATTAACAATTAGTCTATCTTCTTTACTGGTGGACAGATTGTTGTGAATATTTACAGTATTACAGTAAAGACTTTAATATTTAATGTGATGTAATCAGTGTTGTTTTGTACTAAATGTTTATAGTATCTTTACTGGTGGACAGATTGTTGTGAATATTTACAGTATTACAGTAAAGACTTTAATATTTAATGCGATGTAGTCATAGTGTTGTTTTGTACTAAATGTTTATAGTATCTTTACTGGTGGACAGATTGTTGTGAATATTTACAGTATTACAGTAAAGACTTTAATATTTAATGCGATACGGTCATAGTGTTGTTTTGTACTAAATGTTTATAGTATCTTTACTGGTGGACAGATTGTTGTGAATATTTACAGTATTACAGTAAAGACTTTAATATTTAATGCGATACAGTCATAGTACAGTTTTGTACTTTTTCAAGGATGTTTTACTGGTTTCATGTGGTACAAAGGTCAAAAAACTTTGTAAAACACAGAATGCCTTGCAATCTTGTTGCTGAAGAAAGGGTTTTAAAATCACAAATGGCGTCGGTTGGCTGAGACTGGACGTTGTATTTCTGGTAGTGATGTCAACAGAGATACGATGATAATGATGTAGATGATAACAAAGATGACACGATGACATGAAATGTAAAAAAATATGTTATAGTTCACACCGATGTAGGTTTTTAACTGGCCTTGTTTGTACAAAGGTTGTGTCGCGTTGGAGGTGAGGTACCTTTGGTGTTTTAATAAGGGCCTCAGTCACATATGTGTGTATATATATATATATGTGTTTGTATATATATATATATGTGTATATGTGTATATGTGTGTGTGCGTTTGTGTGGTGTCACAGCTCAAGCATATTCAATTTACCCACAAGGTCGTACCCCATAGGAGGTTACTTGGGCATTTCAATAAGGGGCCACACGCTCCCTAACATCAAATAGAAGCAGGCAATGTGAAATGAAGAGACTTGCTCAAGCACACAACACAACACAACAGGTCAAGGAATTGAACCAGCGAACTTATAACAGAGTCAAATCCAACACTTTAACCACTGGCCCGCGTGCCTTCACAGATGATGATGATGGTGGTGATGATGGTAGTAGTGATGTTGGTGGTGGTGGTGGTGGTTGTGATGGTAAACAATAGTTTCTGAGTTAAAAACCTGGTCCTCCCTCTGCTACTTTTAGTCACAGCCAAGTATCAAGTTTCTGAGTTCTGCAGAGTAGTTAAGGCTCTGGGTCATAATCTTACTCCTTTCTTTGTAACTCGTCATCATATATCTGCAAAAATGGAACAACGAAAAAAGAAAAATCAGTATATAGATATATATATATATATATATATAAGTTGACCAGACCACTTTACAGTGTGGGCTGGGACCCTTTTTACTGTGTCTCCTACATGACCACTTTACAGTGTGGACTGGGACCCTTTTTACTGTGTCTCCTACATGACCACCTTACAGTGTGGACTGGGAGCCTGTTTACTGTGTCACCTACATGACCACTTTACAGTGTGGACTGGGAGCCTTTTTACTGTGTCTCCTACATGACCACTTTACAGTGTGGACTGGGAGCCTTTTTACTGTGTCTCCTACATGACCACTTTACAGTGTGGACTGGGAGCCTTTTTACTGTGTCTCCTACATGACCACCTTACAGTGTGGGCTGGGAGCCTTTTTACTGTGTCTCCTACATGACCACCTTACAGTGTGGGCTGGGAGCCTTTTTACTGTGTCTCCTACATGACCACTTTACAGTGTGGACTGGGACCCTTTTTACTGTGTCTCCTACACAACCACTTTACAGTGTGGACTGGGAGCCTTTTTACTGTGTCTCCTACATGACCACTTTACAGTGTGGACTGGGAGCCTTTTTACTGTGTCTCCTACACAACCACTTTACAGTGTGGACTGGGAGCCTTTTTACTGTGTCTCCTACATGACCACTTTAAAGTGTGGACAGGGAGCCTTTTTACTGTGTCTCCTACATGACCACTTTACAGTGTGGACTGGGAGCCTTTTTACTGTGTCTCCTACATGACCACTTTACAGTGTGGACTGGGAGCCTTTTTACTGTGTCTCCTACATGACCACCTTACAGTGTGGACTGGGAGCCTTTTTACTGTGTCTCCTACATGACCACCTTACAGTGTGGACTGGGAGCCTGTTTACTGTGTCTCCTACATGACCACTTTACAGTGTGGACTGGGAGCCTTTTTACTGTGTCTCCTACATGACCACCTTACAGTGTGGGCTGGGAGCCTTTTTACTGTGTCTCCTACATGACCACTTTACAGTGTGGACTGGGAGCCTTTTTACTGTGTCTCCTACACGACCACTTTACAGTGTGGACTGGGAGCCTTTTTACTGTGTCTCCTACATGACCACCTTACAGTGTGGACTGGGAGCCTTTTTACTGTGTCTCCTACATGACCACTTTACAGTGTGGACTGGGAGCCTTTTTACTGTGTCTCCTACATGACCACTTTACAGTGTGGACTGGGAGCCTTTTTACTGTGTCTCCTACATCACCACCTTACAGTGTGGACTGGGAGCCTTTTTACTGTGTCTCCTACATGACCACTTTACAGTGTGGACTGGGAGCCTTTTTACTGTGTCTCCTACATGACCACTTTACAGTGTGGACTGGGAGCCTTTTTACTGTGTCTCCTACATGACCACTTTACAGTGTGGACTGGGAGCCTTTTTACTGTGTCTCCTACATGACCACTTTACAGTGTGGACTGGGAGCCTTTTTACTGTGTCTCCTACATGACCACCTTACAGTGTGGACTGGGAGCCTTTTTACTGTGTCTCCTACATGACCACCTTACAGTGTGGACTGGGAGCCTGTTTACTGTGTCTCCTACATGACCACCTTACAGTGTGGACTGGGAGCCTTTTTACTGTGTCTCCTACATGACCACCTTACAGTGTGGACTGGGAGCCTTTTTACTGTGTCTCCTACATGACCACTTTACAGTGTGGACTGGGAGCCTTTTTACTGTGTCTCCTACATGACCACCTTACAGTGTGGACTGGGAGCCTTTTTACTGTGTCTCCTACATGACCACCTTACAGTGTGGACTGGGAGCCTTTTTACTGTGTCTCCTACATGACCACTTTACAGTGTGGACTGGGAGCCTTTTTACTGTGTCTCCTACATGACCACTTTACAGTGTGGACTGGGAGCCTTTTTACTGTGTCTCCTACATGACCACCTTACAGTGTGGACTGGGAGCCTTTTTACTGTGTCTCCTACATGACCACTTTACAGTGTGGACTGGGAGCCTTTTTACTGTGTCTCCTACATGACCACTTTACAGTGTGGACTGGGAGCCTTTTTACTGTGTCTCCTACATGACCACTTTACAGTGTGGACTGGGAGCCTTTTTACTGTGTCTCCTACATGACCACTTTACAGTGTGGACTGGGAGCCTTTTTACTGTGTCTCCTACATGACCACCTTACAGTGTGGACTGGGAGCCTTTTTACTGTGTCTCCTACATGACCACCTTACAGTGTGGACTGGGAGCCTGTTTACTGTGTCTCCTACATGACCACCTTACAGTGTGGACTGGGAGCCTTTTTACTGTGTCTCCTACATGACCACTTTACAGTGTGGACTGGGAGCCTTTTTACTGTGTCTCCTACACGACCACCTTACAGTGTGGACTGGGAGCCTTTTTACTGTGTCTCCTACATGACCACTTTAAAGTGTGGACAGGGAGCCTTTTTACTGTGTCTCCTACATGACCACTTTACAGTGTGGACTGGGAGCCTTTTTACTGTGTCTCCTACATGACCACTTTACAGTGTGGACTGGGAGCCTTTTTACTGTGTCTCCTACATGACCACCTTACAGTGTGGACTGGGAGCCTTTTTACTGTGTCTCCTACATGACCACCTTACAGTGTGGACTGGGAGCCTGTTTACTGTGTCTCCTACATGACCACTTTACAGTGTGGACTGGGAGCCTTTTTACTGTGTCTCCTACATGACCACCTTACAGTGTGGGCTGGGAGCCTTTTTACTGTGTCTCCTACATGACCACTTTACAGTGTGGACTGGGAGCCTTTTTACTGTGTCTCCTACACGACCACTTTACAGTGTGGACTGGGAGCCTTTTTACTGTGTCTCCTACATGACCACCTTACAGTGTGGACTGGGAGCCTTTTTACTGTGTCTCCTACTTGACCACTTTACAGTGTGGACTGGGAGCCTTTTTACTGTGTCTCCTACATGACCACTTTACAGTGTGGACTGGGAGCCTTTTTACTGTGTCTCCTACACAACCACTTTACAGTGTGGACTGGGAGCCTTTTTACTGTGTCTCCTACATGACCACTTTACAGTGTGGACAGGGAGCCTTTTTACTGTGTCTCCTACATGACCACTTTACAGTGTGGACTGGGAGCCTTTTTACTGTGTCTCCTACATGACCACTTTACAGTGTGGACTGGGAGCCTTTTTACTGTGTCTCCTACATGACCACTTTACAGTGTGGACTGGGAGCCTTTTTACTGTGTCTCCTACATGACCACCATACAGTGTGGACTGGGAGCCTTTTTACTGTGTCTCCTACATGACCACCTTACAGTGTGGACTGGGAGCCTGTTTACTGTGTCTCCTACATGACCACCTTACAGTGTGGACTGGGAGCCTTTTTACTGTGTCTCCTACATGACCACTTTACAGTGTGGACTGGGAGCCTTTTTACTGTGTCTCCTACACGACCACCTTACAGTGTGGACTGGGAGCCTTTTTACTGTGTCTCCTACACGACCACTTTCCACTTTACAGTGTGGACTGGGAGCCTTTTTACTGTGTTTCCTACATGACCACTTTACTGTATGGACTGGGAGCCTTTTTACTGTGTCTCCTACATGACCACTTTACAGTGTGGACTGGGAGCCTTTTTACTGTGTCTCCTACATGACCACTTTACAGTGTGGACTGGGAGCCTTTTTACTGTGTCTCCTACATGACGACCTTACAGTGTGGACTGGGAGCCTTTTTACTGTGTCTCCTACATGACCACTTTACAGTGTGGACTGGGAGCCTTTTTACTGTGTCTCCTACATGACCACTTTACAGTGTGGACTGGGAGCCTTTTTACTGTGTCTCCTACACGACCACTTTCCACTTTACAGTGTGGACTGGGAGCCTTTTTACTGTGTCTCCTACATGACCACCTTACAGTGTGGACTGGGAGCCTGTTTACTGTGTCTCCTACATAACCACCTTACAGTGTGGACTGGGAGCCTTTTTACTGTGTCTCCTACACGACCACCTTACAGTGTGGACTGGGAGCCTTTTTACTGTGTCTCCTACATGACCACGTTACAGTGTGGACTGGGAGCCTTTTTACTGTGTCTCCTACATGACCACTTTACAGTGTGGACTGGGAGCCTTTTTACTGTGTCTCCTACATGACCACTTTACAGTGTGGACTGGGAGCCTTTTTACTGTGTCTCCTACATGACCACTTTACAGTGTGGACTGGGAGCCTTTTTACTGTGTCTCCTACATGACCACCTTACAGTGTGGACTGGGAGCCTTTTTACTGTGTCTCCTACATGACCACCTTACAGTGTGGACTGGGAGCCTTTTTACTGGGTCTCCTACATGACCACCTTACAGTGTGGACTGTTGTGTCATCCTGTCCACCCTGTGAAGTGGTCGCGTTGGTGTCATGATAAAATACACCCAGTACACTCTGTAAAGTGGTAGTTAGTGTTGGTGTCATGATATAATACACCCAATACACTCTGTAAAGTGGTAGTGTTAGTGTTATAAAATACACCCAGTACACTCTGTAAAGCAGTAGTGTTGGTGTCATGATAAAATACACCCAGTACACTCTGTAAAGTGGCAGTGATGTTGTCATGATATAGTACAGCCAGTACGCTCTGTAAAGTGGTAGTGTTGGTGTGATGATAAAATACACCCAGCACACTCTGTAAAGTGGTAATGTTGGTGTCATGATATAATACACCCAGCACACTCTGTAAAGTGGTAATGTTGGTGACATGATATAATACACCCAGTACACTCTGTAAAGTGGTAGTGCTGGTACCACAGTTAAATACACCCA
>OZ024766.1:20789685-20797185 GCA_964016885.1 Eledone cirrhosa | reverse complement strand
TACGTATATTTTATATACACACACATATATATATATGTGTATATATATATATATATGTGTGTATATACACTTATATCTTCATATATTTATATATATATATATATATATATATATATATATATAGTCTATAGCACAAAACAAACAGTAACTATATATATATATACACATATATACACTATATATATAAATATAGTTATATATACATAGTTATATACATATATATATACATATATCTACATACACTATATATATATACAGTTATATATATATATATATACACATATATATATAACTATATATACATAGTATATACACACACTATATATATACAGTATATACACACACTATATATATACAGTATATACACATATGTGTATATATAACCCTAACAACTTATACACACCTACAATAAACCAATAAATACAACAACAATAACAATTATTAATTCACAATTAATAATCAATAATAATTAGTTAATACTTAGTAATTAAACAGTAGTAACAACACCAACAGTAGTAATATAACAGTAATAGTACCAGTAGTAATACTAATACTAACAGCAATAGTACTAGTAGTAATAGTAATACTAACTAATAATACTAATAACTAGTAATAACTAGTAATAATTACCAGTAGTAATAATACTAACAGTATTAGTAGTATTGGCAGTAATAACTATAGTAATACTAATATTAACTGTAATAGTACTAGTAGTATTGGTAGTAATAACTATAGTGGTAGTAATACTAACAGTACTAGTAATACTAACTAGTATTAACAGTAGTAGTAATAACAGTAATACTTACTGTTGTAGTAACACCAATAGTACTAATACTAACAGTAGTAGTAGTAGTATTGGTAGTAATAACAGTAGTGGTAATAATACTAACAGAAGTAGTAATACTAACTAGTATTAACTAGTAATAATAACAGTAGCAATAATAGTAATAATACTTACTAATAAACAGTTGTAATAACACCAGTAGCAATAATAATACTAACAGTAACAGTAGTAATGACACCAGTAATAACAGTAGTACTAGTAATACTAACTAGTATAACTAGTAATAATAACAAACACTGAGACCAGGAGGGTGCAACAATATGTAAAGCAACAGTGTTGTTTGTGGTGGTGGTGGTGGTGGTGGGAGTGGTGATAGTGTCGTGGTGGTAGCGTGGCTGGTGGCGGTGGGAGTAGAGTTACTGTGGTGGTGGTGGTGGGAGTGGTGTCACTGTCGTGGTGGTAGTCCTGCTGGTGGTGGTGGTGGGAGTGGCGTCACTGTCGTGGTGGTAGTCCTGATGGTGGTGGTGGGAGTGGCGTCACTGTCGTGGTGGTGGATGTCCTGCTGCTGCTGGTGGTGGGTGGTGGGTGATGGTGGGAGAGGTGTTACTGTCGTGGTGGTGGTAGTCCTGCCAGTGGTGGTGGGAGTGGTGTTACTGTCGTGGTGGTAGTCCTGCTGGTGGTGGTGGTGGGAGTGGTGTTACTGTCGTGGTGGTAGTCCTGCTGCTGGTGGTGGAGGTGGGAGTGGTGTTACTGTCGTGGTGGTAGTCCTGCTGGTGCTGCTGGTGGAGGTGGGAGTGGTGTCACTGTCGTGGTGGTAGTCCTGCTGCTGCTGGTGGAGGTGGGAGTGGTGTTACTGTCGTGGTGGTAGTCCTGCTGCTGCTGGTGGAGGTGGGAGTGGTGTTACTGTCGTGGTGGTAGTCCTGCTGCTGGTGGTGGAGGTGGGAGTGGTGTTACTGTCGTGGTGGTAGTAGTCCTGCTGCTGCTGGTGGTGGTGGGAGTGGTGTTAGTGGCGTGGTGGTAGTAGTCCTGCTGGTGGTGGTGGTGGTGAGAGTTAGTATTACTGTGGAAGTGGTGGAAATGGCGGAAGTATTAGTGTGGTGGTGGTGGTGAGAGTTAGTATTACTGTGGAAGTGGTGGAAATGGCGGAAGTATTAGTGTGGTGGTGGTGAGAGTAGTAGTATTAATAGTGGTGGCGATAGTTTATGATGGTGATGGTGATGGTAGTATTAACGCGGTGGTGGCGGTGGTAGTATTAGTGGTGTAATGATGGTGGGGGGAGAGAGGTCCTTCAGGTGGTATTGGTGGTGGTGAGAGGGTGGTGATGATATTAGTGTGAAGGGAGTGAGGGTAGTGGTCGTAGTAGAAGTGAAGTAGGTGGTGGGGGTATACTTCCGGTAGTGGTGGGAGTGGTAGTAGTAGTAGTAATGGTAGTTGTGGTGGCATTTCTGATTGTAGTAGTGGTAGTAGTAGTAGTAGTAGTAGTAGTAGTGGTAGTAGTAGTGGTAGTAGTGGTAGTAGTAGTGGTAGTAGTGGTAGTAGTAGTAGTGGTAGTGGTAGTAACGGCCCTTTTTAGAAGGGGAGTGTAGTTGTAATAGTGTTGGTGGTGATATTAGTAGTAGTGGTAGTCGTCGTAGTAGTAGTAGTAGTAGTGATAGTGGTGGTGGTGGTAGTAGTAGTGGTGGTAGTGGTGGTGGTGGTGGTCAATGTAAAGGAGGTGGTGATGGTGGCGTGATCCCTTATCGCAGTCGTCGTTGTAGTGGTGGTGGTGGTGGCGGTGGCGGTGAATCTCGTAGTGATAGTGGTGGTGGTGGTGGAGGTGGCGGCTGTGAGAGGCCCTTGTAGTAGGGTGGTGGTGGTGGTGGTGGTGGTGGCGGCTGTAAGAGGCCATTGTAGTAGGGTGGTGGTGGTGGTGGTGGTCTTATTGGTGGTGGTGGTGGTGGCGGCTGTGAGAGGCCCTTGTAGTAGGGTGGTGGTGGTGGTGGCGGTCTTATTAGTGGTGGTGTTGGTGGTGGCGGCGGCGGCGGTGAATCTCGTAGTGATAGTGGTGGTGGTGGTGGAGGTGACGGCTGTGAGAGGCCCTTGTAGTAGGGTGGTGGTGGTGGTGGTGGTCTTATTAGTGGTGGTGGTGGTGGTGGTGGTGGCGGTCTTATTGGTGGTGGTGGTGGGGGGGGGTGACCTTTGCGCTTATAGTGATGGTGGTGGTGGCGGCGGCGGTGTGGTGGTGTGTAAGGTGGTGGTGGTGGTGGTGGGGGTGACCTTTGCGCTTATAGTGATGGTGGCGGCGGCGGTGTGGTGGTGTGTAAGGTGGTGGTGGTGGTGGTGTGTAAGGTGGTGGTGGCGGCGGCGGTGTGGTGGTGGTGGCCTTTGCGCTTATAGTGATGGTGGTGGTGGCGGCGGCGGTGTGGTGGTGTGTAAGGTGGTGGTGGCCTTTGCGCTTATAGTGATGGTGGTGGTGGCGGCGGCGGTGTGGTGGTGTGTAAGGTGGTGGTGGTGGTGGCGGCGGTCTTATTAGTGGTAGTGGTGGTGGCGGCGAAGCTGTGCTTATAGTGATGGTGGTGGTGGCGGCGGCGGTGTGTGTGGTGGTGTGTGGTGGTGGCGGCGAAGCTGTGCTTATAGTGATGGTGGTGGTGGCGGCGGCGGTGTGTGTGGTGGTGTGTGGTGTGTGGTGGTGGCGGCGGTGTGTGTGGTGGTGTGTGGTGGTGGCGGCGGTGTGTGTGGTGGTGTGTGGTGTGTGGTGGTGGCGGTGGGGGATGACGTTCCCGACCTTTGCGCCTATAGTGGTAGTGGTGGTGGCGGCGAAGCTGTGCTCATAGTGATGGTGGTGGTGGCGATGGCGTCCCTAAAACTATCAAAAGTCAAGTGCCCATCTACTACTACTACTACACCACCACTGGAATTACTACTACTACTACTACCACTACCACTACTATTACTACAACTACTACCATTACTACTACTACTACTACTACTACTACTACTACTACTATTGCCGATCTTTGATAGACGACCCATAGCTTGGGGCATTTACAGCTCTACCAGGTGTGACTCCCTGATTTGACAGGACTTAATACATCAGTTGGAGACAGTTGCTTCTGACAGGACCCACTGCTAGGAGTGTTTCAGGGCTCTTCACCCCCCACGACCTTCTCAGGACTAAGTGGGTAAAGAAGAAGGGTATATAGGGATGACACTGGTGCCAAGCTGTGTCTGTCTTTCCCTTGGATAACAACATATATTGCTGGGGGGGACAGATTTTACAGGAGACCCAGAGGTAGACCTGGAGCAAGATGGGAGGGTAACATCCATGAGCTTGGCTGGTCTTGCTTGGGGACCCAGTCAGATCAGTTGGAGACAGTTGCTTCTAACAGGACCCACTGCTAGGAGTGTTTGAGGGCTCTTCAACCCCCGCGACCTTCTCAGGACTAAGTGGGTAAAGAAGAAGTGTATGTAGTGATGACACTGGTGCCAAGCTGTCTCTGTCTTTCCTTTGGATAACATATATTGCTGGGGGAAAGATTTTACAGGAGACCCAGAGGTAGACCTGGAGCAAGATGGTAGGGTAACATCCATGAGATTGGCTGGTCGTGCTTGGGGACCCAGTCAGATCAGTTGGAGACAGTTGCTTCTGACAGGACCCTCTATCAAAAGACAGAGAGGCAGTGAGAAAGAAATATAGAGCAAGAATCAACTTCTGTACTACATTTAGTCCAGAATTAGCCGTCGAAACGGCTTGAGCTCTGCCGTCGGGGTCATACTTGTTCCTATATATATATATATATCTAAGGCGGGTAAAATTCCCGAGATCCATGGACGAGTTCTCTCCAGCGGTCTCTGTCCCTCATTATCGCTGCCATGTCCTGCATCTCCAACAGACCAATGTCTGTCCTTAGGGCATCAACATACGTTAACCTTGGTCTTCCACTTCTAGTGTGTCCATGTAGGGGCTCCCAAAGGAGCGGGTAAAATTCCCGAGATCCATGGACGAGTTCTCTCCAGTGGTCTCTGTCCCTCATTATCGCTGCCATGTCAGAGCTGTACGTGAGCCTCCCGAAAGTCAGCTCAAAAGTGACACAGAGGAGACTGAGGTTAGCTGGACATGGTCACCGACATCCAGAGTTGACACTGCACTCAGTGCACCTGTGGGAGCCCCTACACACACACACACACACATATATATATATATATATATATATATATATATATATATATATATATATATAGTAATAATAATAAATTTGAAGACTAAAATCCAAAGAGGGCTCGATAAGGATAAATATATATCAAATATATAAGAACCGTAGAGCAAATATTTATTAAAATGACAGATTAAAGTTTAAGCAAAGAATCGTTGCTTTCACCCTTAGCGGGATCTTCTGAAACTAAGGGTGAAAGCAGCGATTCTTTGCTTAAACTTTAATTTGTTATTTTAATAAATATATATATATATACACACACAGGCGGTGAGGTGTATATATAAATATATATATATATATATATATCATAAGACTAAAGACGGAGTCACCGGCCGGTAGATTAATACAAGGGTATTCTAGAATCGTGACACCGGTTTTATCAGTTCTCAATGTTACTCTTACTCTATCTACTTATCTGTTATATTCTATCTGCTTGTCTTTCTCATTTACTCCTACCCTCTCACATTTATTACGCTGTCATTTCTACTACTACTCTCTTATATTTCTATGCCTCTCTCTCGTTTTCTTCTCCTCCCTCACATTTATTACCTTCTCACTTTTACTTCACCTCTCTCGTACCTATGTGTCTTTCTAGTTTCCTCCTACTCTATCACATTTATTGCGCTGTCACTTCTACTACTCCTCTCTTATATTTCTATACCTCTCTCTTGTTTTCTTCTCCCCTCTCATATTTATTACGCTTTCTCTTTAACTCCCCCCTCTCTCTTATTTTCTCCCCCCTCCCTCATATTTATTACGCTATCTCTTTAACTCTCATTCTCCCCCTTTAAATACTTTTACTCCCTTACTTTCACTACCCCTCCCTCTGTGTTATTTCTCTCTCTCCCCTTGTCTCCTACTCTCTCACTTTAATTACGCTATCACTTTTTCCCTCCCTTATATCTATCTATCTATCTCTTTCTACCCCTCTCTCCATTTTTATCTGTCTCTCTCTCTCGTTCAAACCATCCCCCTCTCCTATATATCATATACTTTCTCCTCTACCTACGCCTCTCCTACATTTTTTACTCTTTCTCTGCTACTCTTTCAAAAGCTCAGTATCTTTCTAATTGACTCGTTACTTATACTCTTTCTCTCAGTACAGTACTTTATATCTTTCTAATCCCCCTCTCACGTATATTCAATAGTTTACACTCCCACTACTACTACTTCTTAACTTCGCCTGTTGATCATATTTATTGCTACTTCGTCAACACTCTGTATCTTTCTAACCACCACCTCAATATCTATGTATCTATCACTATAACCACTACTCTTACACTTACCTCTCTCTTTCTAATGGCGCCTCCAAACCTCCTCTTCTTACTGAAACTTTTAGTCTTTCTAATCCATTCGTGGCGGCTTAGCAATGTTTACACGAGTTATTTCCCTTTGAACACTCAATAAAAGTCTAATTGCGTGTGCAAATCTAAATGTGTGTGTGTATATATATATAGCTATGTGTGTGTGTGTGTATATATATATACAAATATCTATGTGTATACCATCATCATCATCACCGTTTTACGTCCGTTCTTCCACGCTAGCATGGGTTAGACGGGTTGTCCTGTTGCGGGCAGTGTCTGGTCGGCTGACCATGCCTTGCTCATACGGGAACTGGTTCTGGCTTAATTTCTACAGCTGGATGCCCTTCCTAACACCAACCTCATTTACAGTGTGGGGACATATTGTCTATATGCTTCAGCTTCGGCTTGTACCCATGGGGTGACGCCAGAGGTCACGGTCGTGTGTCATCGCCTTTGAGAGGTGTAATTGGGTAAGGTCGGCTTTTATCACCTCATCCCAGGTCATCTTGGGTCTCCCCACTCCGCGGTTTCCATTGACTTCTAGTGCTCTGCACCTTTTTATGCAGCTGTCATCCATCATACACATCACATGTCCATACCAACGCAACCGCCTCTCCTGCACACAGCATTTGATTCCTCTTATGCTCAGTCTCTCTCTCAATTCGTTTATGCTTTGCCGTTCGCGTATATTACTGTTACACATCCATCGGAGCATGCAGGCTTCGTTTCTTTCTAATCTACGCAAGTCTTCCACAGACAGTGCCCAGGTCTCACTACCATGTAACATTGCTGTTCGTATACAGGCATCATAAACTCAGTTTAATGTCCATACACATCACATGTCTGTACCAGCACAGTCTCCTCTCTGTCCAGGTCTTTCTTGGTCGACTTCTACTGCAGCTTCATTCCACTGGGAACTCCTGACACTTCTTCACCCAACAGTCACCATCCATACACATCACATGTCTATACCAGTGCAGTCTTCTCTTATACCCAGGTCTTCCTCTACTGCAGCTTCCTTCCACTGGGAACTCCTGACACTTCTTCACCCAACAGTCACCATCCATACACACCACATGTCTATATCAGTGCAGTCTTCTCTTATACCCAGGTCTTCCTCTACTGCAGCTTCCTTCCACTGGGAACTCCTGACACTTCTTCACCCAACAATCACCATCCATACACATCACATGTCTATACCAGTGCAGTCTCCTCT
>OZ024766.1:20764685-20779685 GCA_964016885.1 Eledone cirrhosa | reverse complement strand
TATATCATCTGTCTGCACGACTGTCTGTCTGCACGCCTATATCACCTCTCTGCACGACTGTCTGTCTGCACGCCTAACGACGAAATATTTGCTTGTTTTACGTAGTCTTTAAATAGACTTGTTTTCAAGTAAAAATATTGTTTTAAAATGCTTTTAAATGGAAATGAAGCAAAACGGAAGCTTAGTGTTCGAACTGATGAATTTTGCAGGTCAATATTTTGCTGGCTCGACAACTGTTCGTGTATTGTGTTAATGTCATTTTAAACGCTGAGAAAGCCAGCGTAATTTTTTACGTAAGACGCTCAATGTAAACAGAACAAAGGGAAATAACTGATAACTTACGCTCAAAAATCGATACATTATATTCGATTTCGTCACATAGGGTGGGTCAATTTGAAATATTTTTTTTCCAATGTCTTCGCTAGGGCTCAATGTACAAGTATAGCAATTTCGGTGCAATTCCGTCAGAGATTCTAAGAGGAGATGAGTGCCAAAAATCGATAGACAGACAGACAACCACAGTTTTATATATATATATATATACATCCTTTAAAACCTCCATGGAACAAACTCCCTGCATCAGTTGTTAGCTGTCGAGACACTGCATCCTTTAAAACCTCCATGGAACAAACTCCCTGCATCAGTTGTTAGCTGTCGAGACACTGCATCCTTTAAAACCTCCATGGAACAAACTACCTGCATCAGTTGTTAGCTGTCGAGACACTGCATCCTTTAAAACCTCCATGGAACAAACTCCCTGCATCAGTTGTTAGCTGTCGAGACACTGCATCCTTTAACACCTCCATGGAACAAACTCCCTGCATCAGTTGTTAGCTGTCGAGACACTGCATCCTTTAAAACCTCCATGGAACAAACTACCTGCATCAGTTGTTAGCTGTCGAGACACTGCATCCTTTAAAACCTCCATGGAACAAACTACCTGCATCAGTTGTTAGCTGTCGAGACACTGCATCCTTTAAAACCTCCATGGAACAAACTCCCTGCATCAGTTGTTAGCTGTCGAGACACTGCATCCTTTAACACCTCCATGGAACAAACTTCCTGCATCAGTTGTTAGCTGTCGAGACACTGCATCCTTTAAAACCTCCATGGAACAAACTACCTGCATCAGTTGTTAGCTGTCGAGACACTGCATCCTTTAACACCTCCATGGAACAAACTTCCTGCATCAGTTGTTAGCTGTCGAGACACTGCATCCTTTAAAACCTCCATGGAACAAACTACCTGCATCAGTTGTTAGCTGTCGAGACACTGCATCCTTTAAGGCCTCCATGGAACAAACTTCCTGCATCAGTTGTTAGCTGTCGAGATACTGCATCCTTTAAAACCTCCATGGAACAAACTTCCTGCATCAGTTGTTAGCTGTCGAGACACTGCATCCTTTAAAACCTCCATGGAACAAACTTCCTGCATCAGTTGTTAGCTGTCGAGACACTGCATCTTTTAAAACCTCCATGGAACAAACTCCCTGCATCAGTTGTTAGCTGTCGAGACACTGCATCCTTTAAAACTGCCATACTTCCTGAGATTTGCCAACACTACACCTGATATTCCCCCTCCATACACACGCAGCCATTTATCTGTCTGTATATCATGACTCATACACTGTTCACTTCCCTGACATTTGTACATAGCGTGGAAGAACGGATGTAGAACGGTGATGATGATGATGATGATATATATCATCATCATCATCATCATCATCACCGTTTTACGTCCGTTCTTCCACGCTAGCATGGGTTAGACGGGTTGTCCTGTTGTGGGCAGTGTCTGGTCGGCTGACCATGCCTTGCTCATACAGGAACTGATCTGGCTTGATTTCTACAGCTGGATGCCCTTCCTAACACCAACCTCATTTACAGTGAGTGCTGGGTGCTTTTTCGTGGCGCCTACACGTCCACTTTACAGTGTGGGCTGGGTGCTTTTTTGCCGTGGCACCTCCACGACCACCTTGCGGTGGGGGGGGGGGGGGGGGGGGGCATATTGTTTATATGCTTCAGCATGTACCCATGGGAGGTCGGGTACCCTGTATTACTGCGGGACGCCAGAAGTCACGGTCGTGTGTCATTGACTTTGAGAGGTGTAGTTGGGTAAGGTCGGCTTTTATCACCTCATCCCAAGTCATCTTGGGTCTCCCCACTCCGC
This sequence comes from Eledone cirrhosa, assembly GCA_964016885.1. Taxonomy (NCBI): domain Eukaryota; kingdom Metazoa; phylum Mollusca; class Cephalopoda; order Octopoda; family Eledonidae; genus Eledone; species Eledone cirrhosa. Next base: position 20,777,519 of record OZ024766.1, on the reverse strand, counting down.
GGTTTCCATCAACTTCTAGTGCTCTGCACCTTTTTATGCAGCTGTCATCCTTCATACGCATCACATGTCCATACCAGCGTAACCGCCTCTCCTGCACGCAGCATTTGATTCCTCTTATGCTCAGTCTCTCTCTCAATTCATTTATGCTTTGTCGTTCACGTATATTACTGTTACACATCCATCGGAGCATGCAGGCTTCGTTTCTCTCTAATCTACGTAAGTCTTCCACCTTCAGCGCCCAGGTCTCACTACCATGCAACATCGCTGTTCGGATACACGCATCATACAGTCTGCCTTTCATTCTGAGGGAGAAGCCTTTTGCAGCTAGCAGTGGTAGTAGTTCCCTAAACTTCTTCCATCCCGTTCTTACCCTAGTTATTGTACTTTCTGAGCACCCACCTCCGTTGCTAATTCGGTCACCTAGGTAGCAGAAGCTGTCTACTGTTTCTACAGGGCCCTCCCAGAGATTGGTGGTACTTGTTTCCTGTGGCTGTTTGCTTGCTGTTTCAGCACAGCTGCTGCATGTGAATCCTACATTCTTAATTAAGCTTCCTGAGATCCCGCTACATCTCTTGTGTACCCATTGTTTGCATTTGGGGCAGAGAATGGAGTTCCTACCTACACCTTTCCTACATACTGAGCAAGGCCATTTCCCTGAGGGGATCTGGGTTCTGTTTTCTCGTCTACTTATAAGGACCTTAGTCTTTGTCATGTTGACTTTGAGGCCCTTTCTCTCTAGTCCCTGCTTCCAGGTTTGGAATTTATTCTCTAGTTCTACCATAGATTCAGCTATGAGTGCGAGGTCATCAGCATACAGGAGTTCCCATGGGCATCCGGTCTTAAACTCCTCCGTTATTGCCTGCAGGACTATGATGAACAGGAGAGGGCTAAGAACAGAGCCCTGGTGGACCCCAACCTGTACGCTAAATTCCTCGCTATACTCATTGCCAATCCTAACTTTGCTGACTGCTCCCCTATACATGGCTTGTACCGCTTTCACAAGCCATTCATCTACTCCTAGTTTTCTAAGAGCCCACCAGATTACTGCACGTGGAACTCTGTCAAAGGCTTTCTCAAGGTCGACAAATGCCAAGTAGAGTGGCTTACTTTTAGCTAGGTACTTTTCCTGTAATTGCCTCACAAGGAAGAGCGCATCAGTGGTGCCTTTCCCTGGAACAAACCCAAATTGCATCTCGTCTATATTCACCCGGTCCCTAATCAGCTGTGCTATAACTCTTTCTGTTACTTTCATGACCTGGTCCATCAACTTTATACCTCTATAGTTTCCTCTATCTAGTGCATCGCCTTTACCTTTGTAGCAGTTGACAATGATGCTACTGCACCAATCTTTTGGTATGGCCCCCTCTAGTATTACCTGGTTAACGATACGTGTGGTTATAGTGTGACCTACAGACCCAGATGCCTTCAGCATCTCGGCAGCTATACACACATATAGAGTACTCAGTAATAGAGAAGACCCGCCTTACCTAAATACAAAGTAAAACCTACTACAGTCAGTAGGCATCTCTAACAAAATACACCCCCGTCCTACCACCCCCACCGCCCCTTTCAATGTAAAGTTATGTTGGTGCCACAACATCCAGGCCGAAACAAATGAGATCGTGTAGGTGTCATGACAAAAAAACACAGTCCACGCTGTAATGTGGCCGTGTAGGCAACACGGTAAAAACCTCCCAGCCCCACACTGTAAATGTGGTTGGTGTTAGGAAGGGCATCCAGCCGTAGAAAACCCGCCAGACAGTCCACGCTGTAATGTGGCCGTGTAGGCAACACGGTAAAAACCTCCCAGCCCCACACTGTAAATGTGGTTGGTGTTAGGAAGGGCATCCAGCCGTAGAAAACCCGCCAGACAGTCCACGCTGTAATGTGGCCGTGTAGGTAACACGGTAAAAACCTCCCAGCCCCACACTGTAAACGTGGTTGGTGTTAGGAAGGGCATCCAGCCGTAGAAAACCCACCAGACAGTCCACGCTGTAATGTGGCCGTGTAGGCAACACGGTAAAAACCTCCCAGCCCCACACTGTAAACGTGGTTGGTGTTAGGAAGGGCATCCAGCCGTAGAAAACCCGCCAGACAGTCCACGCTGTAATGTGGCCGTGTAGGCAACACGGTAAAAACCTCCCAGCCCCACACTGTAAACGTGGTTGGTGTTAGGAAGGGCATCCAGCCGTAGAAAACCCGCCAGACAGTCCTATGCGAGCAAGACAACCACTCTTGCCTCAAGTGGGAAAACCCCCGTCCAAACCCATGCAAGCGTGGAACACGGACGCTAAACCTGATGATGATGATGATGATGATGATATACATACAACAAGAACAACAACAAGAACAACAGAGACACCACTTACCCTCGTCCTATAATGGTCCTGAGGACATCCAAGCGGCCCGCAGCTGCTGCGCAGTGGGTTGGTGTTACCCCATCTTCGTCTACCTGGTTAAGTTCTCGTCTGGTGGCCTGCCCCACGATATCCAGGTACCCGTTTGTTGCAGCGTTGTGGAACTTATCTAGGTAATCCATTGTTTTTTACCTGTGACACAGGTGAGTAAAGGTGAGGTTATGTTGGGGGGGGAGGTCGGGTTAGAGTTAGGGGGTTAGTGTTGGTGGTGGTGACAGTGGCGGTGGTTGTGGTGGTTGTTGTGGTGGTGGTGTGGTGGTGGTGTTGTGGTGGTGGTGGTGTTGTGGTGTGGTGGTGGTGACGGTGGTGGTGTTAGTGGTGTGGTGTGGTGGTGGTGTTGTGGTGTTGGTGGTGGTGTTGTAGTGTGGTGGTGGTGTTGGTGTGGTGGTTGTTGTGGTGGTGGTGTGGTGGTGGTGTTGTGGTGGTGGTGGTGGTGTGGTGGTGGTGTGGTAGTGGTGTGGTGGTGGTGTTGGTGACAGTAGTGGTGGTGTGGTTGTGGTGGTGGTGTTGTAGTGTGGTGGTGTTGTGTTGGTGTTGTAGTGTGGTGGTGGTGGTGTTGTAGTGTGGTGGTGTTGTGGTGTTGGTGGTGGTGTGGTAGTGGTGTGGTGGTGGTGTGTTGGTGGTGGGGTTGTAGTGTGGTTGTGGTGGTGTGGTGTTGTGGTGGTTGTAGTGTTGTGGTGGTGGTGTTGTGGTGGTGGTGGTGGTGGTGTTGTGGTGGTGGTGGTGGTGAAGTTGTGTTGGTGGTGTGGTAGTGTGTTTATCCTTAAAGTCTCTCCAGAAGCCCTTATGGCGGTGTTTTTGTCACCAGAGTCACCTCTGGGGGTTTGTTTGTCGTCAGAGACGGTCTAGAAGCCTCTATGGCGGTGCGATCGTCTCCAAAGTCACCAGTGGCGGTGTGTTTGTCGTCAGAGACGGTCTAGAAGCCTCTGTGGCGGTGCGATCGTCTCCAAAGTCACCAGTGGCGGTGTGTTTGTCGTCAGAGACGGGCTAGAAGCCTCTATGGTGGTGTGGTCGTCTCCAAAGTCACCAGTGGCGGTGTGTTTGTCGTCAGAGACGGTCTAGAAGCCTCTGTGGTGGTGTGATCGTCTCCAAAGTCACCAGTGGCGGTGTGTTTGTCGTCAGAGACGGGCTAGAAGCCTCTATGGTGGTGTGATCGTCTCCAAAGTCACCAGTGGCGGTGTGTTTGTCGTCAGAGACGGGCTAGAAGCCTCTATGGTGGTGTGGTCGTCTCCAAAGTCACCAGTGGCGGTGTGTTTGTCGTCAGAGACGGGCTAGAAGCCTCTATGGTGGTGTGGTCGTCTCCAAAGTCACCAGTGGCGGTGTGTTTGTCGTCAGAGACGGGTTAGAAGCCTCTATGGTGGTGTGATCGTCGCCAAAGTCACCAGTGGCGGTGTGTCTGTCTCCAAAGTCACCAGTGGCGGTGTGTCTGTCTCCAAAGTCACCAGTGGCGGTGTGTTTGTCGTGGGGACGAGCCAGAAGTCACCAGTGGCGGTGTGTCTGTCGTCAGAGACGGGTTAGAAGCCTCTATGGCGGTGCGATCGTCTCCGAAGTCACCAGTGGCGGTGTGTGTGTGTGTGTGTGTGTGTGTGTGTGTGTGTGTGTGTGTGTGTGTGTGTGTGTGTGTGTGTGTGTGTGTGTGTGTGTGTGTGTGTGTGTGTGTGTGTGTGTGTGTGTGTGTGCGGGCGGGGAGCGGCGGCGGTACGGGGGGGGGACCAGCCAGAGACACCACGGTGACGTATTTGTCGCCAAAGTTACCTGTAGCGGCGGCGCCGGCGGCGGTGGTGGTGGTGTTTGTCGCAAGAGACGAACAACAAGTAGTAAGCTAGAGGCGATGGTGGAGGCCTAGTAGTGTCACTACGGCAGTGGTGGAGAAGAGAAAGGGAGAAGAAGGATGTAATGTGCTCTAGTTAAGCAGGTAGTGGATGTTGTATGGCGACACAGGTAAAAAGGTAGATACACACCTGTAGCTTGTCCGGCTACGTGACTGCAATGACTAACAGGTAAAGTTTGTTAGCTTTGAAGAGAGACAGAGAGAGAGAGAGAGAGAGAGAGAGAGAGAAACTAAGATAAAGAGAGGGGGAGAAAGGAGCATAGAGAGAGAGGGGGGAGAAAAGAGCGAAGAGAGCGAGAGAGTAAGATATAAAGAGAGAGAGAAGGGGGAGGAAGGAGCAGAGAGTGAGACTAAGATAAAGAGAGAGAGGGGGGAGGGAAGGAGCAGAGAGTGAGACTAAGATAAAGAGAGAGAGGGGGGAGGGAAGGAGCAGAGAGTGAGACTAAGATAAAGAGAGAGAGGGGGAGGGAAGGAGTATAGAGAGAGGGGGAGAAAAGATCGAAGAGAGATACTAAGATAAAGAGAGAGAGGGGGGGGGGAAAGAGCGAAGAGAGAGAGTAAGATAAAGGGAGAGGGGGAGAAAAGATCGAAGAGAGAGACTAAGATAAAGGGAGAGGGGGAGAAAAGATCGAAGAGAGAGACTAAGATAAAAAGAGAGGGGGAGGGAAGGAGTATAGAGAGAGGGGGAGAAAAGATCGAAGAGAGATACTAAGATAAAGAGAGAGGGGGGAGAGAAGAGCGAAGAGAGAGAGTAAGATAAAGGGAGAGGGGGAGAAAAGATCGAAGAGAGAGACTAAGATAAAGAGAGAGGGGAAGGGAAGGGGTATAGAGAGAGGGGGAGAAAAGATCGAAGAGAGATACTAAGATAAAGAGAGAGGGGGGAGAGAAGAGCGAAGAGAGAGAGTAAGATAAAGAGAGAGGGGGAGAAAAGAGCGAAGAGAGAGAGTAAGATAGACAGGGGGGGGGAAGAAAAAGACGACAGTTTGACAGAGAGAGAGAGGGAGAGGAAGAGAAGGAAAGTTAATTAGCTTTGGAGAGAGAGAGAGGGAGAGAGAGATAAAAAGACAGAGGTGGAGGAAGGAACGAAGAGAGACACTGAGATAAAGAGAGGGGGGGGGAAGGAACGGTTGTTTGATATCGATAGAGAGAGAGAGAGAGAATAGAGAGAAACAGTGAGAGATAGAGAGAGAGGGGAAAAGATCGTAGTTTAATAGAGAGAGAGTAGAAAGAGTTGATGGCTTAATAAAGAGAGGGGGAGGAAGGGCGAAAGTTTGACAGAGAGATAGAGAGAGGGGGAGAAGGTAGGGTTATTCACTTAATAGAGAGAGAGAGGGGAGGAAGGGCCGAAGGTTTTGACAAAGACATAGAGAGAGGGGAGAAGAAAGAGTTGGTGACTTAATAGAGAGAGGGGGAGAGAAGAAAGAGTTGGTAGCTCGACAGAGAGAGGGGGAGAGAAGAAAGAGTTGGTAGCTTGACAGAGAGAGGGGGAGAGAAGAAAGAGTTGGTAGCTTGACAGAGAGAGGGAGAGAAGAAAGAGTTGGTAGCTTGACAGAGAGAGGGGGAGAGAGGAAAGAGTTGGTAGCTTGACAGAGAGAGGGAGAGAAGAAAGAGTTGGTAGCTTGACAGAGAGAGGGAGAGAAGAAAGAGTTGGTAGCTTGACAGAGAGAGGGGGAGAGAAGAAAGAGTTGGTAGCTTGACAGAGAGAGAGGGAGAGAAGAGAGAGAGGAAGAAAATGACGGACATTTTTAATGGCTTGATAAAGAGAGGAGGAGGAGAAGGGAGAGGTTTAAGATAGAGATAGAGAGAGGGTGAAAAGAGGGGGTCTAAAGGAAAGATAGATAAAAGGAGAGGGGCGAGGGAGAACTAAGAGAGAGAGAGAGAGAGTGTGTGAAAGAGAGAGAAAGAAAAAAGGGCAGAGATAGGGAGAGAGAGAGAGAAAGAAAAAGAGGGAAAGAGTATTAAGAGAGAGGTATACAGAGTGTCCCCAAAAAATGTATACACACATCAACTGCGTTATAATCAAAGTGTGTATACGTTTTTTCGGGACATCATGTATATAGTGAGACAGTGGTATTCAGAGTGTCCCCCAAATATGTATACACACTGATTAGTATGCAATTGAAGTGTGTACACCTTTTTTAGGGACACCCTGTATATATATATATATAGTTTACAGGTGTCCCGCAAAAATGTATACATACTTCAACTACGTTCTCAGCAAAGTGTGTATACATTTTTTTGGACACCCTGTATATATATATATATATATATAGTTTACAGGTGTCCCGCAAAAATGTATACATACTTCAACTACGTTCTCAGCAAAGTGTGTATACATTTTTTTGGACACCCTGTATATATATATATATATATATAGTTTACAGGTGTCCCTCAAAAATGTATACACACGTCAACTACATTCTCAGCAAAGTGTGTATACATTTTTTCGGACACCCTGTATATATATATATATATATAGTTTACAGGTGTCCCTCAAAAATGTATACATAACCATATTTCTAATGAAAGACACTGTCTATGGTTTTTGGAGCATAACTTAACAAAGGTTCTTACATAAAATTATGTTGAAAGGTTTCTAGATAGATATAAACACTTTAAAACAAACAACTTTGTATCATAGAACCTGGTAGGTCTGGAACATAACTTAACAAAGGTATAAAACAAAAATCGTTGATTAAGACATACACAATATATTTTTCACCTAATATTTATTGAGATAATTCTACATTTCAGATGTAATATGTATTCTTCTGATATCTATATACAAATATTGTTTCTACCTTGTTGTGCCTCATCAGTGTGAAATAATTCTTTTCGGTATTGGCAAGAGGCCAGGAATTTATGGAAGGGGAAAAGACGAGCATATTAACACCATAGTATTGGGGAAGGAGGCAGGCAGTTAATTACAAGCTACAATTCATCATCATTATCGTTAAACGGCCATCTTCCACGCTAGCATGGGTTAGATGGTTTTGTTCAATTGGATGCGGGAATGGTCAGGAGACCGTGCCTCACTCGTACAGATGTGTCTCTGGCAGAGTTTTCTACGGCTAGATGCCCTTCCTAACACCAACCACATTTACAGTGTGGACTGGGAGCCTTTTTACTGTGTCTCCTACATGACCACTTTACAGTGTGGACTGGGAGCCTTTTTACTGTGTTTCCTACATGACCACTTTACAGTGTGGACTAGGAGCCTTTTTACTGTGTCTCCTACATGACCACCTTACAGTATGGACTGGGAGCCTTTTTACTGTGTCTCCTACACGACCACTTTACAGTGTGGACTGGGAGCCTTTTTACTGTGTCCCCTACACGACCACTTTACAGTGTGGACTGGGAGCCTTTTTACTGTGTCTCCTACATGACCACCTTACAGTGTGGACTGGGAGACTTTTTACTGTGTCTCCTACATGACCACTTTACAGTGTGGACTGGGAGCCTTTTTACTGTGTCTCCTACATGACCACTTTACAGTGTGGACTGGGAGCCTTTTTACTGTGTCTCCTACATGACCACTTTACATTGTGGACTGGGAGCCTTTTTACTGTGTCTCCTACACGACCACTTTACAGTGTGGACTGGGAGCCTTTTTACTGTGTCTCCTACATGACCACCTTACAGTGTGGACTGGGAGCCTTTTTACTGTGTCTCCTACATGACCACTTTACATTGTGGACTGGGAGCCTTTTTACTGTGTCTCCTACACGACCACTTTACAGTGTGGACTGGGAGCCTTTTTACTGTGTCTCCTACATGACCACCTTACAGTGTGGACTGGGAGCCTTCTTACTGTGTCTCCTACATGACCACTTTACAGTGTGGACTGGGAGCCTTCTTACTGTGTCTCCTACATGACCACTTTACAGTGTGGACTGGGAGCCTTTTACCACTTTACAATGTGGAGGGTTCTTTTTGTTGTGACACCTACATGACCACTTTACAGTGGACAGAAACGGCTGGACGGGGTAGGGTGTGTGAGGTGGGAACAGGGAACAGGGAACAGGGAACAGTCGGTGGGAGATATGGAAAACCTGATATTTATAGACAGGGGTCGCTGTCCCCTTTATGCCACCAAACCTGTCATGCAGTAGGGCACAGTTTCATCATCGTGGGTTGCCTTCAGCGCCCACAGGTTCTCCACGTGCAGTAGGGGCCAGTGGAGATTCGGCGCCGTCGCTGCACCTCCGCCTGCACGACGAAGGCCTCGCCAGTGCATCGGGCTTAACCGTCCGCAAGTCTGCCGCTGCATTTTGGTGCAGCTGCAGACGATGTTGGATTTGTGCAGATCGCAGTGGAGATGCACCGACTCGTGCGCTCTGCTGCATGTGTGCATCAGACTGCAGATATGTATCGTTTTTGCATCGTGCGCATTGACGCAGCGCATGCTGTTGCATGTGTGCACCACCACAATTTCTGCCGCATCTCTGCTGATGCGTGTCTTGCTGTCGATGTGCATCCGCTCCAGAATATGCACAACGCTGCACATCTGCATCGCCAGCCATTACACCTGCAGCTCCCGCTACATGTTGGTGGTAGCCCTGCTGCACTTCTGTTGCACTCCGCAGCAGATATGGATACTGCTGATGCTTGCGCAATTCCCGCAGAACGTCGGCAGCAGATTTACCATGTGCATCTATGCGCACATCTTGCCATCGGAGTGCATTTCCCTGCAGGTGCTTCTTAACGGAATGGATACGGCACCGTGAGCTGCAGGTGCATATGGATGTGCATGTGCAATTTCTTTCACATTTGCACTGCAACAAGTTTTCCTCTGGCTTGATGCAGCTGCACTTCTTAACACCTTTGAATTGTGAGCTACAGGTGCAGCCTTTTGCATCTTTGCACTGCAGCAAGGACTTGCTGCAACTCTCCTCTGGCTTGGTGCAGCTGCACTTCTTAACACCTTTGAATTGTGAGCTACAGGTGCAGCCTTTTGCATCTTTGCACTGCAGCGAGGATTTGCTGCAACTCTCCTCTGGCTTGGTGCAGCTGCACTTCTTAACACCTTTGAATTGTGAGCTACAGGTGCAGCCTTTTGCATCTTTGCACTGCAGCAAGGACTTGCTGCAACTCTCCTCTGGCTTGGTGCAGCTGCACTTCTTAACACCTTTGAATTGTGAGCTACAGGTGCAGCCTTTTGCATCTTTGCACTGCAGCGAGGATTTGCTGCAATTCTCCTCTGGCTTGGTGCAGTTGCACTTCTTAACAGCTTTGCCCTGCATTGGCGGCTTGTTGCATTTGTAGGTGCACTTGCTCTGTGTCGTGGGCTTGTTGCACTTTGTTGGGCTGTTCCTGCACTTGCTGCCATCTTTTCTCTGTGGTGATACCTTGCTGCAACTCGGAATGCAGATGCATTTCTTTGCATCTCTACCTTGCACCGACACCCCGCTGCAGTTGCATCTCCCGTCTTTGCGCTGTGGCGACTCCGACACCCTGTTGCAGCTGCACTCACCCTTCACATTTCTGCACCGTGACACCGACACCCCGTTGCAGCTGCACTCGCCCTTCACATTTCTGCACCGTGACACCGACACCCCGTTGCAGCTGCAGTCGCCCTTCACATTTCTGCACCGTGACACCGACACCCCGTTGCAGCTGCAGTCACCCTTCACATTTCTGCACCGTGACACCGACACCCCGTTGCAGCTGCAGTCGCCCTTCACATTTCTGCACCGTGACACCGACACCCCGTTGCAGCTGCAGTTCCTGTCTTTGCACCGCGACACCGACACCCTGTTGCAGTTTGACACCCGGCTGCACTTCCCTTCCTTGCTGCACGACGACAACAGGCTGTTAAAGCTGTCTCCCAACTCGGTGCAGCTGGCTCCTGCGTCCCACAGCGAGGACACTGTGCCGTTCCTCGTGTGGCACCTGGCGCCCTCTCTCCCGGTCTCGCCCGACGACAGCTTCAGGCTCGTGCTGGTCCCCTGGCGAGAGTTTGCGGCCTGCATCCTGGTCCTCGTTCGCTGTCGGCTGAGCGCCACCCGCACCTCGTGCTCCTTCGTCTCTCGTTGCAGTCGAGCAATCGTTACGAGCCTTTGCAGCAGGCCGCTGTATTTTAAAGGTGCAGCACAGCCATTCTCGTCTCCTCGGAGCGCCATTTCTGGCTCCACCTTGCTGCACTCTTCTTCAACCTCCCGCCTCCATTTGTGATGAACACGAGGCCCCTCCCACTGAGAAGATTTCCCTAACGCAATAGACCCCTCCCACTGTTTACGAACATTCTCTACCCTCTCTAGTTCTGGACTAAGCTCCGCCCCTTGCTGCTTTTGATGGCGAAGCCCCGCCTCTTTTGGTTGGTGATGTGGCCCTGCCTCTTGGTGTTGCTTTTGATGCTGAAGCCCCGCCCACTGTTGTTGTGGCCCTGCCCCCTTTTGTTGTTTCTGATGATGAAGCTCTGCTTCCTGCTGCTTTTTATGGCAAGGCCCCGCCTCCTTCTGATGTTGCTTATAATAGGGTCCCGCCCCCCGTGGCCGTTTTTGAGAGGTAAGCTCCGCCCCCTGTTGCTGTTTCTGATGACGAAGCCGCGCCCTCTGTGGCTGTTTTCTATAGCGTGGCTCCACCCCCTGCAGCTGCTTTTCATCGTGAGGCTCCGCCCACTTGCTGGGAAGCATTTCTAACAGTTGGCCACGCCCTCCCTGTCCCTGACAAACATCTGTTTCTAGTTGGAGCACCTCCCGACACTTTGACTGTAACTCCTCCCATTCTCTTTGGTAAGCCCACTGATGGCATCGCTGTTGTTGATGATGATGATGATGATGCCCTGCCAATTCCGCGACAAGCTCCGCCCACTCGATGCGATCGTCGGCGTTCCCCCCGCCTATCATTTCCTCCAATCGCAACGCCTCGTTCTCCACTCCCGCCGCCGCCGCCTCCCCCTCCTCTTCCTCCAGTTGCTTCTCTACCAGCTCCGGCTCCTCCCATCTTTCCTGACTCCGCCCACTTTCGAGACGACGACCGTAACAACAACAACAGCAGCAACAAGAAGAAGAAGAGCAACTACAAAAGGCTTCGAGGTCACCGACTGAAAAGGGCAAGGGGTCTTTGAAAGGATAGGCAGGGACCTGCGTTGCCATGGCATCGAAACTGAACTGGGCGTCGCCTTCGTCATCATCTCCCCGCCGCCCATCGTCCGACACTTTCGGCTCCTCCCCCACCACCCCAGGGCCGGGGCATTTGGCGGCCATGATGAATACGTCGATAGGGTTTAGGTGGAACCGAAAGTTTTCGCCTACTTTCTTCCACTTGCTGTTGTTGTTGTTGTTGATGTTGTTGTTGATGTTCTTGTTGTTGCTGCTGTTGTTGTTGATGTTGTTGCTGTTGTTGTTGATGTTGTTGTTGTTGTTGTTACTGTTGTTGTTGTTGTTGATGTTCTTGTTGTTGTTGCTGTTGTTACTGTTGTTGCTGTTGTTGTTGATGTTGTTCTTGTTGTTACTGTTGTTGTTGATGTTGTTGTTGTTGTTGTTGCTGTTGTTGTTGTTGTTGTTGTTGTTGCTGTTGTTGTTGTTGCTGTTATTGTTGCTGCTGTTGTTGTTGATGTTCTTGTTGTTGCTGCTGTTGTTGTTGTTGTTGTTGTTGTTACTGTTGTTGCTGTTGTTGATGTTGTTGCTGTTGTTGTTGTTACTGTTGTTGTTGTCGTCGTTCTTTCTTTTCGTTCGCCTCTCTTTCTTTTTCTCCTCTTTCTCTTCTCCTCCTCCTCCTCCTTCTCCTTCACCCCTTTCCTTCTTTCTCTCTTTGTCAGCCTCCGCCGCAGGGGGCGGCGGCGGACCCAGGAGGGGCGGCGGCGGCGGCGGCGCTCGGCGCGAACGGGGCCGGCCGCCGCTGCTGCCCCCAGCGATTCGTCCCGAGCGCGAAGCAGAGCCGGAGCGCGTCGCTGTCCCCAGCCCAGGGACGCCATCGGCAGCGTCGTCAGCTGCAGCAGCAGGTGTCGCTCTGTCCACGCCCAGCAGCAAGCGGAGCGACTCCCCGCCCTCAGTCGCGCTCGGCGCTGGAATCGGACCCGAAGCCGGTGGCCGCGCGTCGCTGACGCCGGCCTTACCGTTGATATCTATGTCGCGAGTCACTGCACTTCCGCCTACCCCGTCGCCAGCAGGGGGCGCTGTTGCTGCTGCACCGCCGATGCCACACGTCCGTGGCGCTGTCGTCCCTCCACCAGCAGGGGGCGCTGTTGTTGCTGCAGCGCCGATGTCACACGTCCGTGGCGCCGTCGTCCCTCCACCAGCAGGGGGCGCTGTTGTTGCTGCAGCGCCGATGCCACACGTCCGTGGCGCCGTCGTCCCTCCACCAGCAGGGGGCGCTGTTGTTGCTGCAGCGCCGATGCCACACGTCCGTGGCGCCGTCGTACCTCCCGCCGTCGTCCCTCCACCAGCAGGGGGCGCTGTTGTTGCTGCACCGCCGATGTCACAGGTCCGTGGCGCTGTCGTACCTCCCGCCATCGTCGCTGCTGCTGCTGCTGCTGCTGTCGGTGTCCGCGCATTAGGTGACAGGCGGCGCGAACAGGAAGTGGCGAAGCCTGGTGGCGAAATAGATGACGTCGAGACTGCTGGAACTCTCCTTGAAAGA
>OZ024766.1:20752185-20759685 GCA_964016885.1 Eledone cirrhosa | reverse complement strand
TGTGTGTTTTTTTTTGTTGTGACACCTACACGTCTGGTGGGTTTTCTACGGCTGGATGCCCTTCCTAACACCAACCATGTTTACAGTGTGGAACTGGGAGGTTTTTACCGTGTTACCTACACGGCCACATTACAGCGTGGACTGTGTGTTTTTTTGTCGTGACACCTACACTGCATCCTTTAAAACCTCCATGGAACAAACTCCCTGCATCAGTTGTTAGCTGTGGAGACACTGCATCCTTTAAAACCTCCATGGAACAAACCACCTGCATCAGTTGTTAGCTGTCGAGACACTGCATCCTTTAAAACCTCCATGGAACAAACTACCTGCATCAGTTGTTAGCTGTCGAGACACTGCATCCTTTAAGGCCTCCATACTTCCTGAGATTCACGAACTCTACACCTAATATTCCCGCTCCATACACACACACACATGTATACCATGACTCATACACTATTCACTTCCCTGAGATTTGTATATTATTCTATGTACTATACATACACCTTTGACGAGTTGTAGTGCACCTGAGCACTGTACACAATAATTTCATTCATTCATTATTCATATATATATCAGGCTTTCCTGATGATTTCCACCAACAGTTTTCCAAGAGCTGTCAACATAAATGGACCTGTTATTTTTATCTAAAGACATTTTTTCCGATTCCAGCCCGCCTGTCCCCTCAATCTATTTTATTTCTCATTCTTTCTTCTGATATATACATACTACTGTACGTCTGTATACATATATGTATGTACGTGTACATACTTATATTTAAGTAACAGCCGTACTAAGAGTGGGAAATGAAATTTCGTTTCATTTTTTCCGTTTATCGTTTTCGGTACCCCGGCCGATTAACCCACTCGATATGCAAATTGGGCTTCTCAGCCATTAATATGCATAAGGTAAGTATATACTTTCAGACGTTCAGCAATCTGGCAGGAAGGTATACGTTGCCGACGATAGCTAATAAGCTTGAAACTAGTACAGCGTTCGTTTGTCAGTGTTGAACAAACGAGCAACGATGGTTGCTGGACACTACGGCTTAATATGGGATGTTTGTTTACAAACACACCGAGCATTATAATAAATGTTCGGTGAATCCATACGTACATATATATATGTGTGCATGTATGTATATATATATATACATACTTCTGTACGTCTGTATACATATATGTATGTACGTGTACATACTTATATTTAAGTAACAGCCGTACTAAGAGTGGGGAATGAAATTTCGTTTCATTTTTTCTGTTTATATATATATATATTACCGTCTAACCCATGCTAGCGTGGAAAATGGACGTTAAACGAAGATGATGATGACGATGATGATATATATATATATATGTGTGTATATATATACACACACACACACACATATATATATACACAGTCAGCTGTGCTCTCACAGGATCATCACAAAAAGTTCATATATGTGTGTATGTGTGTGTATGTGTATGTGTGTGTGTATATGTACCTGTGTGTATGTATATATGTGTGTATGTTAGCATGTGTACTTGTGTGGGAGTGTATGTGGCTGTGTAAGACTGTTTAATGAGGGCAATTAGATAATTAACAGGAGGTGTTCATGCTTATCAGGTGAGTGAAGGTAAGTCTTGATAGCTAAGTCACAGAAGCAACACCTGTACAGTCGTGTTATTTCACAGCTATATATCTTCTGCCCCCACACACACCACCACCACCATGTCTTGCTCATACAGAACTGTTTCTGGTTTGGCTTCTACAGCTGGATGCCCTTCCTAACACCAACCTCATTTACAGTGTGGACTGGGTACTTTTTGTGACACCTACATGACCACTTTACAGTGTGGATGGGTGCTGTTTGTTGTGACACCTACATGACCACTTTACAGTGTGGATGGGTGCTGTTTGTTGTGACACCTACATGACCACTTTACAGTGTGGACTGGGTGCTATTTGTTGTGACACCTACATGACCACTTTACAGTGTGGACTGGGTACTTTTTGTTGTGACACCTACATGACCACTTTACAGTGTGGACTGGGTGCTGTTTGTTGTGACACCTACATGACCACTTTACAGTGTGGACTGGGTGGTGTTTGTTGTGACACCTACATGACCACTTTACAGTGTGGACTGGGTGGTGTTTGTTGTGACACCTACATGACCACTTTACAGTGTGGACTGGGTGGTGGTGGTGTTTGTTGTGACAACTACATGACTACTTTACAGTGTGGACTGGGTACTTTTTGTTGTGACACCTACATGACCACTGTACAGTGTGGACTGGGTGCTTTTTGTTGTGACACCTACATGACCACTTTACAGTGTGGACTGGGTACTTTTTGTTGTGACACCTACATGACCACTTTACAGTGTGGACTGGGTACTTTTTGTTGTGACACCCACATGACCACTTTACAGTGTGGACTGGGTGCTATTTGTCGTGACACCTACATGATCACTTTACAGTGTGGACTGGGTGGTGTTTGTTGTGACACCTACATGACCACTTTACAGTGTGGACTGGGTGGTGTTTGTTGTGACACCTACATGACCACTTTACAGTGTGGACTGGGTGTTATTTGTTGTGACACCTACATGACCACTTTACAGTGTGGACTGGTGCTATTTGTTGTGACACCTCCATGACCACTTTACAGTGTGGACTGGGTACATTTTGTTGTGACACCTACATGACCACTTTACAGTGTGGACTGGGTGCTTTTTGTCGTGACACCTACATGACCACTTTACAGTGTGGACTGGGTGGTGTTTGTTGTGACACCTACATGACCACTTTACAGTGTGGACTGGGTGGTGTTTGTTGTGACACCTACATGACCACTTTACAGTGTGGACTGGGTGGTGGTGGTGTTTGTTGTGACAACTACATGACTACTTTACAGTGTGGACTGGGTACTTTTTGTTGTGACACCTACATGACCACTTTACAGTGTGGACTGGGTACTTTTTGTTGTGACACCTACATGACCACTTTACAGTGTGGACTGGGTACTTTTTGTTGTGACACCTACATGACCACTTTACAGTGTGGATGGGTACTTTTTGTTGTGACACCTACATGACCACTTTACAGTGTGGACTGGGTGCTATTTGTCGTGACACCTACATGATCACTTTACAGTGTGGACTGGGTGGTGTTTGTTGTGACACCTACATGACCACTTTACAGTGTGGACTGGGTGGTGTTTGTTGTGACACCTACATGACCACTTTACAGTGTGGACTGGGTACTTTTTGTTGTGACACACCTACATGACCACTTTACAGTGTGGACTGGGTGGTGTTTGTTGTGACACCTACATGACCACTTTACAGTGTGGACTGGGTGCTATTTGTCGTGACACCTACATGATCACTTTACAGTGTGGACTGGGTGGTGTTTGTTGTGACACCTACATGACCACTTTACAGTGTGGACTGGGTGGTGTTTGTTGTGACACCTACATGACCACTTTACAGTGTGGACTGGGTACTTTTTGTTGTGACACACCTACATGACCACTTTACAGTGTGGACTGGGTACTTTTTGTCATGACACCTACATGACCACTTTACAGTGTGGACTGGGTACTTTTTGTCATGACACCTACATGACCACTTTACAGTGTGGACTGGGTACCTTTTGTCATGACACCTACATGACCACTTTACAGTGTGGACTGCGTGCTTTTTGTTGTGACACCTACATGACCACTTTACAGTGTGGACTGCGTGCTTTTTGTTGTGACACCTACATGACCACTTTACAGTGTGGACTGCGTGCTTTTTGTTGTGACACCTATATGACCACTTTACAGTGTGGACTGGGTACTATTTGTTGTGACACGCTACATGACCACTTTACAGTGTGGACTGGGTGCTTTTTGTCATGACCACTTTACAGTGTGGACTGGGTACTTTTTGTTGTGTCACCTACATGACCACTTTACAGTGTGGACTGGGTACCTTTTGTCATGACACCTACATGACCACTTTACAGTGTGGACTGCGTGCTTTTTGTTGTGACACCTACATGACCACTTTACAGTGTGGACTGGGTACTTTTTGTTGTGACACCTACATGTCCACTTTACAGCGTGGACTGGGTACATTATCCATGCCACCAGCACTCGAGAGGCTGTCTCACTGGAATCGAGAGACCTCACTACTCTGTATTGGGTTGCCTTCACTATGGTTTACAGGGCCCATATTGGCTCCATGCAGTAATCTTCAATTGGAGTCACAGCCCTCCTAGATGGGTTGCCTTCACTACGGTTTACAGTGTTCAAGTTGGCCCCAAATAGTTGTTATTAATAGTTTTTATTCAGAGTCACTGTAAATTGTAACCTGTGTTTCATTATTGCTACAGAGATGGAACAATTTGAGGGACATTGGAAACTTGTGAAGAGTGACAACTTTGAAGCCTACCTTGAAGCTGTCAGTACGTATATTGGTTGGAATAATAATAATTGTTTCTACTTTTGGCACAAGGCCAGCAATTACCCTCAGTGTATTACTGGTACTTAATAATAATAATAATAATAATAATATTTATACTTTGGTCACAAGGCCAGCAATTACCCCCTCCTACTCACACTCACCCCTCCCACTCTCTCTGTAACTCCACCTCTCTCTCTCACTAACCTTCCTCTCTCTCTCTCTCTCTCTCTATGTAACTCCCCCATCCCACTCTCTCTCCCTCACTAACCCCTCTCTCTCTCTGTAACTCCTCCTCTCTCTCTCTCTCACCCTCACTAACCTCCTCCTCTCTCTCTCACCTTCACTAACCCCCCCCCCTCTCTCTCAATAACCCCCCCCCCTCTCTCCCTCGCTAACCCCCCCCCCCCCCTCTCTCTCTCTTCCCCCTCTCCCCCTCACTAACCCCTCTCTCTCTCTCACCCTCACTAACCCCCTTCTCTCCCCCTCACTAACCCCCTCTCTCTCACCCTCACTAGCCCTAACCCACCTCTCTCTTCTCTCTACTCCCCACAGACGTCTCACTACTTCTACGCAAGGTAGCCAGCAGAGTTACAATCTACGAGGAAATACTGCCGGACGACGACACCACGTGGCACCTGAAGCTGTCCTCCACCTTCACCAAGACCGTCCTCACCTTTCAGCTTGGGGTACCCTTTAAGGAGATCACCCCCAGTGGACACAGAATGAAGGTTAGTCATTTTATAGATCCCCACCCCCCACCCCCCCTTTTTTTTCCATTCCTATTTCTAACACTCCCCTTCGCCTCTCATCACCTCCACCCACCACCCCACCACATTTTTGTGGGGGTAGTGGGTGGGGTGGGGGTGTTTTTTGGTCATGGCAACAGCACCGCGTGTGTGTATATATATATATATATATCATCATCATCATCATCATCATTTCATTTTACGTCCCCTTTTCCCTGCTTGCAAGGGTGGGACGGGGTCCTATTCAGCACAGCATCTCTCCACTCGTCACAGTCCTTCGTCATCTCCACCGTGAGCTTCAGCGATCTGAGGTCTGCTCTCACCACCTCCGCCCATGTTTTACGTGGTCTACCTCTACTGCGTCTTCCTTCTACTGGGATTTCTTGGCACTTCTTTACGCAGCGCTCATCCTCCATGTACATCATATGTCCATACCATCTCAGTCTTCTCTCCCGTACACTACAACTTATCCCTCTTATACACAGTTTCTCTCTCAACACATCACATGTCCATACCATCTCAGTCTCCTCTCCCACACACCACAACTTATCCCTCATACACAGTTTCTCTCTCAACACATCACATGTCCATACCATCTCAGTCTCCTCTCCCACACACCACAACTTATCCCTCATACACAGTTTCTCTCTCAACACATCACATGTCCATACCATCTCAGTCTCCTCTCCCACACACCACAACTTATCCCTCTTATACCCAGTTTCTCTCTCAACACATCACATGTCCATACCACCTCAGTCTCCTCTCCCACACACCACAACTTATCCCTCTTATACACAGTTTCTCTCTCAACACATCACATGTCCATACCATCTCAGTCTTCTCTCCCACACACCACAACTTATCCCTCTTATACCCAGTTTCTCTCTCAACACATCACATGTCCATACCATCTCAGTCTTCTCTCCCACACACTACAACTTATCCCTCTTATACCCAGTTTCTCTCTCAACACATCACATGTCCATACCATCTCAGTCTCCTCTCCCACACACCACAACTTATCCCTCTTATACCCAGTTTCTCTCTCAACACATCACATGTCCATACCACCTCAGCCTTCTCTCCCCACACCACAACTTATCCCTCTTATACACAGTTTCTCTCTCAACACATCACATGTCCATACCACCTCAGCCTTCTCTCCCCCACACCACAACTTATCCCTCTTATACACAGTTTCTCTCTCAACACATCACATGTCCATACCACCTCAGCCTTCTCTCCCCCACACCACAACTTATCCCTCTTATACACAGTTTCTCTCTCAACACATCCATGCTGGGTCGTTCACACACATTGACACTGCACATTCAACGGAGCATGCTTGCTTCCTTTCTCTCCAGCTTCACATATCCTCTGCAGTTGCTGCCCAAGTCTCACTACCATGCAGCATCGCGCTCCTCACACAGACATCATATAACCAGCCTTTCATGTATATATATATATATATATATATATATATATAACAAAGGAATTGTGGTAAGGAACCAGATGGACCATAACGCACCAGAGTACTCAATACTTAGGGTAGTAGAGTGGGAAATAGGAAAAAGTATGACCCCGACGGCAGAGCTCAAGCCGTTTCGACAGCTATTTCTCGACTAAATTAGAATTTAGTGTACCGGGAGTGTGGTATAAGTGTAATGTAAGTGTGGTGTAAGTGTGTTGTAAGTGTACTGGAAGTGTGGTGTAAGTGTAATGTAAGTGTGATGTGTGATGTAAGTGTGGTGTAAGTGTGTTATAAGTGTGATGTAAGTGTGGTGTAAGTGTACTGGAAGTGTGGTGTAAGTGTAATAAAAGTGTAATGTAAGTGTGGTGTGTGTGTTATAAGTGTGATGTAAGTGTGGTGTAAGTGTATTATAAGTGTACTGGAAGTGTGGTGTAAGTGTAATATAAGTGTAATTTAAATGTGGTGTGTGTGTTATGGGTGTGATGTAAGTGTGGTGTAAGTGTATTATAAGTGTACTGGGAGTGTCGTGTAAGTGTAATATAAGTGTAATGTAAGTGTGGTGTAAGTGTATTATAAGTGTGCTGGAAGTGTGGTGTAAGTGTAATATAAGTGTGTTATAAGTGGTATGTAAGTGTGGTGTAAGTGTAATGTAAGTGTGGTGTAAGTGTGTTATAAGTGTAATGTAAATTAGAATTTTAATTTAGTCAAATAACCGTCGAAACGGCTTGATCTCTGCCGTCGGGGTCATACTTTTTCCTATATATATATAAATCCTTCTTTGTGTTCCTCTCTTTCAGACAACCATAACTATAGAAAACGGGGAGTGGATCCAGATGCAGCTAGCC
>OZ024766.1:20739685-20747185 GCA_964016885.1 Eledone cirrhosa | reverse complement strand
TCAGAGACTTGGGAGTAACCGTGGACAGCAACATAAGCTGGACCACGCATATAAGCAGCAAAGTTGACATGGCCCGCAGAATGTGTTCCTGGATCCTCAGAACCTTCCAGTCGAGAGATTCCCGCACCATTATCCTTCTCTTCTCTACTTTCGCCCGACCACACCTTGAATACTGTTGTCCACTGTGGTCTCCCCACACGAAACAAAGTATCATGAAACTTGAAGCTCCTCAAAGGGCAATCACGAAAAAGATAGATGGCATGTCAGACCTTGACTACTGGGGTCGATTGGAAAACCTGAAACTTTACTCACTCCAACGTCGCCGTGAGCGTTATATTATCTGCATGATGTGGAAAATGTTCCATCATCACTGCCCAAATGATGTTGGCATCGCCTTCAAGATACACCCAAGGCTTGGGCCCCGTGCTATCCGTCCCATTCAAAAATCTAAATCGCAACTCATAACAACAATACGGCACAATTATTTCACCTCAATCGGCCCTGCTCTCTTCAACATCACACCAGGACACGTCAAAACAGAAACTGACCACACAAAATTCAAGAAGTCTTTGGACAAATTCCTCCAAGTAATCCCGGACAAACCACCCACACCCGGATATGTCTCCGCAAACAGTAATTCTCTTCTCGAATGGGCCATGGTGCCCAAATCCTGAATTGAAAGACTTCGCCAGGTAGTGCTATTAAGTTAGACATGGCCTGGGCCAATACTGGCCAAAACATTTCAAAGTTATTCAAAGTTACATATATATATATATACATATATATATATATACATATATATATATATACATATATATATACATATATATATACATATATATATATATACATATATATATATATACATATATATATACATATATATATACATATATATATATATATATATATATATATATATATATATATATACATATATATATATATATATAGGAACCAGTAAGACCCCGACAGCTGAGCTCAAGCCGTTTCGACGGCTAATTCATATATATATGTGTGTGTATATATATATATATATATATATATATATATACATATATATATATATACATATATATATACATATATATATACATATATATATATATATATATATATGTATATTTATATATATGTATATATATATATATATGTATATATATATATATATGTATATATATATATATATATATATATATATATATATATATATATATATGTATGTATGTATGTATATATATGTATATATATATGTATATACAGAGTAATTGGGGGGTTCTGACAATGAAGAAAGGCTAAGTGTAGTATAAGTGTAATGTGAGTTTTGTGTAAGTGTGTTATAAGTGTAATATAAGTGTAATGTAAGTGTGGTGTAAGTGCAATATAAGTGTAATGTAAGTGAGTTATAAGTGTAATGTAAGTGTGTTATAAGTGTTAATATAAGTGTGATATAAGTGTAATGTAAGTGTGTTCTAAGTGTAATGTAAGTGGGGTGTAAGTGTATTATAAGTGTAATGTAAGTGTGGTGTAAGTGTATTATAAGTGTAATGTAAGTGGGGTGTAAGTGTATTATGAGTGTAATGTAAGTGGGGTGTAAGTGTATTATAAGTGTAATGTAAGTGTGGTGTAAGTGTGTTATAAGTGTACTAGAAGTGTACTCACTTTTGCTATTTTCCGTTTCAGTTCTGTAAAACAAAAAATATGAAATATAATATTTCCAGTATATATATAGAGGAGGGGGGGGGGATACACACACACACACACATATATATGTACCTCCCCACCCCAACACCGCTACCCCACCCCACCACCACGGTAGAAGAAGTAAACCACAGCACCCTACCTGTAATGAAGCTCTGTTGTCCTCCTGCATCTGAGGGGCGGTGAAACTTGGCCACACCATCTTCGTAGACCTGTGAAGAGAGAATACCTCTTTAGTCCTGGGGCGGCATCGTCTGTTGTTATCCCCGGGGTAGGGTCTGTTACCCCTGGGGCGGGGTCTTTCATTGTCCCTGGGGCAGGGTAAGTGTTTAAAGAATGGACTAAATGTTTATAGTATCTTTACTGGTGTACTAAATGTTTATAGTATCTTTACTAGTGGACTAAATGTTTATAGTATCTTTACTGGTGGACTAAATGTTTATAGTATCTTTACTGGTGGACTAAATGTTTATAGTATCTTTACTGGTGTACTAAATGTTTATAGTATCTTTACTGGTGGACTAAATGTTTATAGTATCTTTACTGGTGGACTAAATGTTTATAGTATCTTTACTGGTGTACTAAATGTTTATAGTATCTTTACTGGTGGACTAAATGTTTATAGTATCTTTACTGGTGGACTAAATGTTTATAGTATCTTTACTGGTGTACTAAATGTTTATAGTATCTTTACTGGTGTACTAAATGTTTATAGTATCTTTACTGGTGGACTAAATGTTTATAGTATCTTTACTGGTGGACTAAATGTTTATAGTATCTTTACTGGTGGACTAAATGTTTATAGTATCTTTACTGGTGGACTAAATGTTTATAGTATCTTTACTGGTGGACTAAATGTTTATAGTATCTTTACTGGTGGACTAAATGTTTATAGTATCTTTACTGGTGTACTAAATGTTTATAGTATCTTTACTACTGTACTAAATGTTTATAGTATCTTTACTGGTGTACTAAATGTTTATAGTATCTTTACTAGTGGACTAAATGTTTATAGTATCTTTACTACTGTACTAAATGTTTATAGTATCTTTACTACTGTAATAAATGTTTATAGTATCTTTACTGGTGGACTAAATGTTTATAGTATCTTTACTAGTGTACTAAATGTTTATAGTATCTTTACTAGTGGACTAAATGTTTATAGTATCTTTACTGGTGGACTAAATGTTTATAGTATCTTTACTGGTGTACTAAATGTTTCTAGTATCTTTACTGGTGTACTATATGTTTATAGTATCTTTACTGGTGTACTAAATGTTTATAGTACCTTTACTGGTGGACTAAATGTTTATAGTATCTTTACTAGTGTACTAAATGTTTATAGTATCTTTACTGGTGGACTAAATATTTATAGTATCTTTACTAGTGGACTAAATGTTTATAATATCTTTACTGGTGGACTAAATGTTTATAGTATCTTTACTGGTGGACTAAATGTTTATAGTATCTTTACTGGTGGACTATATGTTTATAGTATCTTTACTAGTGGACTAAATGTTTATAGTATCTTTACTGGTGGACTAAATGTTTATAGTATCTTTACTGGTGGACTAAATGTTTATAGTATCTTTACTCGTGGACTAAAGGTTTATAGTATCTTTACTAGTGGACTAAATGTTTATAGTATCTTTACTGGTGGACTAAATGTTTATAGTATCTTTACTAGTGGACTAAATATTTATAGTATCTTTACTGGTGGACTAAATGTTTATAGTATCTTTACTGGTGGACTAAATGTTTATAGTATCTTTACTGGTGGACTAAATGTTTATAGTATCTTTACTAGTGTACTAAATGTTTATAGTATCTTTACTGGTGGACTAAATGTTTCTAGTATCTTTACTGGTGGACTAAATGTTTATAGTATCTTTACTGGTGGACTAAATGTTTATAGTATCTTTACTGGTGGACTAAATGTTTATAGTATCTTTACTGGTGTACTAAATGTTTATAGTATCTTTACTAGTGGACTAAATGTTTATAGTATCTTTACTGGTGGACTAAATGTTTATAGTATCTTTACTAGTGGACTAAATGTTTATAGTATCTTTACTGGTGGACTAAATGTTTATAGTATCTTTACTGGTGGACTAAATGTTTATAGTATCTTTACTGGTGGACTAAATGTTTATAGTATCTTTACTAGTGTACTAAATGTTTATAGTATCTTTACTGGTGGACTAAATGTTTCTAGTATCTTTACTGGTGCACTAAATGTTTATAGTATCTTTACTGGTGGACTAAATGTTTATAGTATCTTTACTGGTGGACTAAATGTTTATAGTATCTTTACTGGTGGACTAAATGTTTATAGTATCTTTACTAGTAGACTAAATGTTTATAGTATCTTTACTGGTGGACTAAATGTTTATAGTATCTTTACTGGTGGACTAAATGTTTATAGTATCTTTACTGGTGTACTAAATGTTTATAGTATCTTTACTGGTGGACTAAATGTTTCTAGTATCTTTACTGGTGGACTAAATGTTTATAGTATCTTTACTGGTGGACTAAATGTTTATAGTATCTTTACTGGTGTACTAAATGTTTATAGTATCTTTACTGGTGGACTAAATGTTTATAGTATCTTTACTGGTGTACTAAATGTTTATAGTATCTTTACTGGTGGACTAAATGTTTATAGTATCTTTACTAGTGTACTAAATGTTTATAGTATCTTTACTGGTGGACTAAATGTTTCTAGTATCTTTACTGGTGTACTAAATGTTTATAGTATCTTTACTGGTGGACTAAATGTTTATAATATCTTTACTGGTGGACTAAATGTATATAGTATCTTTACTGGTGGACTAAATGTTTATAGTATCTTTACTGGTGGACTAAATGTTTATAGTATCTTTACTAGTGGACTAAATGTTTATAGTATCTTCACTGGTGGACTAAATGTTTATAGTATCTTTACTGGTGTACTAAATGTTTATAGTACCTTTACTGGTGGACTAAATGTTTATAGTATCTTTACTAGTGGACTAAATGTTTATAGTATCTTTACTGGTGTACTAAATGTTTATAGTATCTTTACTAGTGGACTAAATCTTTATAGTACCTTTAGTAGTGGACTAAATGTTTATAGTATCTTTACTGGTGGACTAAATGTTTATAGTATCTTTACTGGTGGACTAAATGTTTATAGTATCTTTACTAGTGGACTAAATGTTTATAGTATCTTTACTAGTGTACTAAATGTTTATAGTACCTTTAGTAGTGGACTAAATGTTTATAGTATCTTTACTGGTGGACTAAATGTTTCTAGTATCTTTACTGGTGGACTAAATGTTTCTAGTATCTTTACTGGTGGACTAAATGTTTCTAGTATCTTTACTGGTGGACTAAATGTTTATAGTATCTTTACTAGTGGACTAAATGTTTATAGTATCTTTACTGGTGGACTAAATGTTTCTAGTATCTTTACTAGTGGACTAAATGTTTATAGTATCTTTACTGGTGGACTAAATGTTTATAGTATCTTTACTAGTGGACTAAATGTTTATAGTATCTTTACTAGTGGACTAAATGTTTAATTAACTTTCACAGGCAGGCTTCTCTTGGACAATCTCCATACAATCTGGACACTTTTTTATCAGGACAATCGGAAGTCCAGCTACAACAACAACAACAACAACAACTGCTGTTGTTGTTGTTGTATATACTGGACATTGAAGAAAACAAAACATCCCTGAACAGGTGTTTCTTGCATGAAATATTCATAGAAGGAACCAGTTAGAAGGTAGTAGCATTGAAGTGGTGGTGTTGGTGAAGGTGGTGGTGGTGCCGGGGTGGGTGGGGGTGGGGGAAGGGGTTAGTTATGGCCGTGATGAGGGTGGTGTTGGTGTGGTCAGTATTTGTCTCTGTGTGTGTATATATAAATATATATATGTGTGTGTGTGTATATATATATATATGTGTGCATCTGTGTGGATATATATATATATATATATATATATATATATATATACTTGCATGTGTGTCTGTATATTTATATATATATATATATACACATATGGGTATATGTGTGTGTGTGTATATATATATATATATGTGTGCATCTGTGTATGTGTGTGGATATATATATATATATATACTTGCATGTGTGCCTGTATATTTATATATATATACACACATATGGGTGTGTGTGTGTGTGTGCATATATATACACATATGGGTGTGTGGGTGTATATATATATATATATGTATACTTACATGTGTGCCTGTATATTTATATATATATATATATACACATATGGGTGTGTGTGTGAGTGTGTGTGCATATATATACACATATGGGTGTGTGGGTGTATATATATATATATATATGTATACTTACATGTGTGCCTGTATATTTATATATATATATATATACACATATGGGTGTGTGTGTGAGTGTGTGTGCATATATATACACATATGGGTGTGTGGGTGTATATATATATATATATGTATACTTACATGTGTGCCTGTATATTTATATATATATATATATATACACATATGGGTGTGTGAGTGTGTGTGCATATATATACACATATGGGTGTGTGGGTGTATATATATATATATATATGTATATATATATGTGCGTGTGGAGTCTTCATTGGTTTTTTCCAGATTTATCGACTTATAATGAACTCAAGCCACAAAGATGAAAATAGATTCCTATTTATATATCAATATATAGACAGATATATATATATATATAAGTATGTATACGTACATACATATATGTATACAGACGTACAGTAGTATGTATATATATATACATACATGCACACATATATATATGTACGTATGGATTCACCGAACATTTATTATAATGCTCGGTGTGTTTGTAAACAAACATCCCGTATTAAGCTGTAGTGTCTAGCAACCATCGTTGCTCGTTTGTTCAACACTGACAAAGGAACGCTGTACTAGTTTCAAGCTTATTAGCTATCGTCAGCAACGTATACCTTCCTGCCAGATTGTTGAACGTATATACTTACCTTATGCATATTAACGGCTGAGTAGCGCAGTTTGCATATCGAGTGGGTTAATCGGCCGGGTGCACCGAAAACGATAAATGGAAAAAATGAAACAAAATTTCATTTCCCACTCTTAGTACGGCTGTTACTTAAATATAAGTATGTACACGTACATACATATATGTATACAGACGTACAGTAGTATGTATATATATATACATACATGCACACATATATATATGTACGTATGGATTCACCAAACATTTATTATAATGCTCGGTGTGTTTGTAAACAAACATCCCGTATTAAGCCGTAGTGTCCAGCAACCACCGTTGCTCGTTTATTCAACACTGACAAAGGAACGCTGTACTGAGAGTGGGAAATGAAATTTCGTTTCATTTTTTCCGTTTATATATATATATATATATTATATTACATTGTATTATATATAATTCCTGCTCTATATAACCACCTTTGTTTAGCTCTAGGTTTTTTTTTGCTTTGGACTATATTTGTAATATGGTTCTTAATGTTATATACATCCTTAGTAATTTTTATTATATATTTTTATTATTTTTATTATATATTTTTATTATTTTTATTATATATTTTTATTATTTTTATTATATATTTTTATTATATATTTTTATTATTTTTATTATATATTTTTATTATTTTTATTATATATTTTTATTATTTTTATTATATATTTTTATTATATATTTTTATTATTTTTATTATATATTTTTATTATTTTTATTATATATTTTTATTATTTTTATTATATATTTTTATTATATTT
>OZ024766.1:20711275-20721275 GCA_964016885.1 Eledone cirrhosa | reverse complement strand
GAACTCAGATCATAAAGGGACGTAACTCTATGCTTCAAAGCATGGTGTCTGACCCTCTACCGATACTGCCAATCCACCGCCAATCAAAATATAATCTCCCTATATATATATCATCATCATCATCGTTTTACGCCCGAAATGAATACACTTTTTTCTATATGTATATATACACAAAAGTATATATATATATATATATATACTTTTTTGTATCATCATCATCAATTTACGTCCCCTTTTTCCTGCTTGCAAGGGTGGGACGGGTCCTATTCAGCACAGCATCTCTCCACTTGCCACGGTCCTTCGTCATCTCCTCCGTGAGCTTCAGTGATCTGAGGTCTGCTCTCACCACCTCCGCCCATGTTTTTCGTGGTCTTCCTTCTACTGAGATTTCTTGGCACTTCTTTACCCAGCAGTCATCCTCCATGTGTATCACATGACCATACCACCTCAGTCTCCTCTCCCACACACCACAACTTATCCCTCTTATACACAGTTTCTCTCTCAACACATCACATGTCCATACCACCTCAGTCTTCTCTCCCACACACCACAACTTATCCCTCTTATATACAGTTTCTCTGTCAACACATCACATGTCCATACCATCTCAGTCTTCTCTCCCACACACCACAACTTATCCCTCTTATACACAGTTTCTCTCTCAACACATCACATGTCCATACCATCTCAGTCTTCTCTCTCAACACTATAACTTATCCCTCTTATACCCAGTTTCTCTCTCAACACATCACATGTCCATACATCTCAGTCTCCTCTCCCGTACACTACAACTTATCCCTCTTATACCCAGTTTCTCTCTCAACACATCACATGTCCATACCATCTCAGTCTTCTCTCCCACACATCACAACTTATCCTCTTATACACAGTTTCTCTCTCAACACATCACATGTCCAATACCACCTCAGTCTCCTCTCCCACACACCACAACTTATCCTCTTATACAGTTTCTCTCTCAACACATCACATGTCCATACCACCTCAGTCTTCTCTCCCACACACTACAACTTATCCCTCTTATACACAGTTTCTCTCTCAACACATCACATGTCCATACCACCTCAGTCTCCTCTCCCACACACCACAACTTATCCCTCTTATACAGTTTCTCTCTCAACACATCACATGTCCATACCACCTCAGTCTTCTCTCCCACACACCACAACTTATCCCTCTTATACACAGTTTCTCTCTCAACACATCACATGTCCATACCACCTCAGTCTCCTCTCCCACACACCACAACTTATCCCTCTTATACACAGTTTCTCTCTCAACACATCACATGTCCATACCACCTCAGTCTTCTCTCCCACACACCACAACTTATCCCTCTTATACACAGTTTCTCTCTCAACTCATCACATGTCCATACCACCTCAGTCTTCTCTCCCACACACCACAACTTATCCCTCTTATACACAGTTTCTCTCTCAACACATCACATGTCCATACCACCTCAGTCTTCTCTCCCACACACCACAACTTATCCCTTTTATACCCAGTTTCTCTCTCAACACATCACATGTCCATACCATCTCAGTCTTCTCTCCCACACACCACAACTTATCCCTCTTATACACAGTTTCTCTCTCAACACATCACATGTCCATACCATCTCAGTCTTCTCTCCCACACACCACAACTTATCCCTCTTATACAGTTTCTCTCTCAACACATCACATGTCCATACCACCTCAGTCTTCTCTCCCACACACCACAACTTATCCCTCTTATACACAGTTTCTCTCTCAACACATCACATGTCCATACCACCTCAGTCTTCTCACCCACACACCACAACTTATCCCTCTTATACACAGTTTCTCTCTCAACACATCACATGTCCATACCATCTCAGTCTTCTCTCCCACACACCACAACTTATCCCTCTTATACCCAGTTTCTCTCTCAACACATCACATGTCCATACCACCTCAGTCTTCTCTCCCACACACCACAACTTATCCCTCTTATACACAGTTTCTCTCTCAACACGTCACATGTCCATACCATCTCAGTCTTCTCTCCCACACACCACAACTTATCCCTCTTATACACAGTTTCTCTCTCAACACATCACATGTCCATACCATCTCAGTCTCCTCTCCCACACACTACAACTTATCCCTCTTATATACAGTTTCTCTCTCAACACATCACATGTCCATACCACCTCAGTCTCCTCTCCCACACACCACAACTTATCCCTCTTATACACAGTTTCTCTCTCAACACATCACATGTCCATACCACCTCAGTCTTCTCTCCCACACACCACAACTTATCCCTCTTATACACAGTTTCTCTCTCAACACATCACATGTCCATACCACCTCAGTCTTCTCACCCACACACCACAACTTATCCCTCTTATACACAGTTTCTCTCTCAACACATCACATGTCCATACCATCTCAGTCTTCTCTCCCACACACCACAACTTATCCCTCTTATACCCAGTTTCTCTCTCAACACATCACATGTCCATACCACCTCAGTCTTCTCTCCCACACACCACAACTTATCCCTCTTATACACAGTTTCTCTCTCAACACGTCACATGTCCATACCATCTCAGTCTTCTCTCCCACACACCACAACTTATCCCTCTTATACACAGTTTCTCTCTCAACACATCACATGTCCATACCATCTCAGTCTTCTCTCTCAACACTATAACTTATCCCTCTTATACCCAGTTTCTCTCTCAATTCATCACATGTCCATACCATCTCAGTCTTCTCTCTCAACACTATAACTTATCCCTCTTATACCCAGTTTCTCTCTCAACACATCACATGTCCATACCATCTCAGTCTCCTCTCCCGTACACTACAACTTATCCCTCTTATACACAGTTTCTCTCTCAACTCATCACATGTCCATACCATCTCAGTCTTCTCTCCCACACACTACAACTTATCCCTCTTATACCCAGTTTCTCTCTCAACACATCACATGTCCATACCACCTCAGTCTTCTCTCCCACATACCACAACTTATCCCTCTTATACCCAGTTTCTCTCTCAACACATCACATGTCCATACCATCTCAGTCTTCTCTCCCACACATCACAACTTATCCCTCTTATACACAGTTTCTCTCTCAACACATCACATGTCCATACCACCTCAGTCTCCTCTCCCACACACCACAACTTATCCCTCTTATACAGTTTCTCTCTCAACACATCACATGTCCATACCACCTCAGTCTTCTCTCCCACACACTACAACTTATCCCTCTTATACACAGTTTCTCTCTCAACACATCACATGTCCATACCACCTCAGTCTCCTCTCCCACACACCACAACTTATCCCTCTTATACAGTTTCTCTCTCAACACATCACATGTCCATACCACCTCAGTCTTCTCTCCCACACACCACAACTTATCCCTCTTATACACAGTTTCTCTCTCAACACATCACATGTCCATACCACCTCAGTCTCCTCTCCCACACACCACAACTTATCCCTCTTATACACAGTTTCTCTCTCAACACATCACATGTCCATACCACCTCAGTCTTCTCTCCCACACACCACAACTTATCCCTCTTATACACAGTTTCTCTCTCAACTCATCACATGTCCATACCACCTCAGTCTTCTCTCCCACACACCACAACTTATCCCTCTTATACACAGTTTCTCTCTCAACACATCACATGTCCATACCACCTCAGTCTTCTCTCCCACACACCACAACTTATCCCTTTTATACCCAGTTTCTCTCTCAACACATCACATGTCCATACCATCTCAGTCTTCTCTCCCACACACCACAACTTATCCCTCTTATACACAGTTTCTCTCTCAACACATCACATGTCCATACCATCTCAGTCTTCTCTCCCCACACACCACAACTTATCCCTCTTATACAGTTTCTCTCTCAACACATCACATGTCCATACCACCTCAGTCTTCTCTCCCACACACCACAACTTATCCCTCTTATACCCAGTTTCTCTCTCAACACATCACATGTCCATACCACCTCAGTCTTCTCACCCACACACCACAACTTATCCCTCTTATACCCAGTTTCTCTCTCAACACATCACATGTCCATACCATCTCACTCTCCTCTCCCGTACACCACAACTTATCCCTCTTATACACAGTTTCTCTCTCAACTCATCACATGTCCATACCACCTCAGTCTTCTCTCCCACACACCACAACTTATCCCTCTTATACCCAGTTTCTCTCTCAACACATCACATGTCCATACCACCTCAGTCTTCTCTCCCACACACCACAACTTATCCCTCTTATACACAGTTTCTCTCTCAACACATCACATGTCCATACCACCTCAGTCTTCTCACCCACACACCACAACTTATCCCTCTTATACACAGTTTCTCTCTCAACACATCACATGTCCATACCATCTCAGTCTTCTCTCCCACACACCACAACTTATCCCTCTTATACCCAGTTTCTCTCTCAACACATCACATGTCCATACCACCTCAGTCTTCTCTCCCACACACCACAACTTATCCCTCTTATACACAGTTTCTCTCTCAACACGTCACATGTCCATACCATCTCAGTCTTCTCTCCCACACACCACAACTTATCCCTCTTATACACAGTTTCTCTCTCAACACATCACATGTCCATACCATCTCAGTCTCCTCTCCCACACACTACAACTTATCCCTCTTATATACAGTTTCTCTCTCAACACATCACATGTCCATACCACCTCAGTCTCCTCTCCCACACACCACAACTTATCCCTCTTATACACAGTTTCTCTCTCAACACATCACATGTCCATACCACCTCAGTCTTCTCTCCCACACACCACAACTTATCCCTCTTATACACAGTTTCTCTCTCAACACATCACATGTCCATACCATCTCAGCCTTCTCTCCCACACACCACAACTTATCCCTCTTATACACAGTTTCTCTCTCAACACATCACATGTCCATACCATCTCAGTCTCCTCTCTCCCACACACCACAACTTATCCCTCATACACAGTTTCTCTCTCAACACATCACATGTCCATACCATCTCAGTCTTCTCTCCCACACACCACAACTTATCCCTCTTATACCCAGTTTCTCTCTCAACACATCACATGTCCATACCACCTCAGTCTTCTCTCCCACACACCACAACTTATCCCTCTTATACACAGTTTCTCTCTCAACACATCACATGTCCATACCACCTCAGTCTTCTCACCCACACACCACAACTTATCCCTCTTATACACAGTTTCTCTCTCAACACATCACATGTCCATACCATCTCAGTCTTCTCTCCCACACACCACAACTTATCCCTCTTATACCCAGTTTCTCTCTCAACACATCACATGTCCATACCACCTCAGTCTTCTCTCCCACACACCACAACTTATCCCTCTTATACACAGTTTCTCTCTCAACACATCACATGTCCATACCACCTCAGTCTTCTCACCCACACACCACAACTTATCCCTCTTATACACAGTTTCTCTCTCAACACATCACATGTCCATACCATCTCAGTCTCCTCTCCCACACACCACAACTTATCCCTCTTATATACAGTTTCTCTCACAACACATCACATGTCCATACCATCTCAGTCTCCTCTTATACCTGAAGGTTCTCTGTTTTCAGGGCATTGTTCATCTCATCAGCTTTAAGACGGAATTCGTGTTCTCGTTTCTTCAACGCATCATCAAAACCTACAAGAGAGGAATTGTGTTAACACTTTAGCATTTAAACCGGCCATATCCTGCCACCAGAATTCTCTCACCTGTTCAAACCAGCCATAATTGGCCACTCATACTGATGTTAAGGTATTGTTCTCAAAATAAATAGCATCAAAATTTCCTAGCTTCGATATTATGTGAGGTAAAGCCTTTACTGTGACAATACAATAGTATATATAGAGTAATGTAAATGTTATGTGAGGTATTATGTGAGGTAAAGCCTTTACTGTGACAATACAATAGTATATATAGAGTAATGTAAATGTTATGTGAGGTATTATGTGAGGTAAAGCCTTTACTGTGACAATACAATAGTATATATAGAGTAATGTAAATGTTATGTGAGGTATTATGTGAGGTAAAGCCTTTACTGTGACAATACAATAGTATATATAGAGTAATGTAAATGTTATGTGAGGTATTATGTGAGGTAAAGCCTTTACTGTGACAATACAATAGTATATATAGAGTAATGTAAATGTTATGTGAGGTATTATGTGAGGTAAAGCCTTTACTGTGACAATACAATAGTATATATAGAGTAATGTAAATGTTATGTGAGGTATTATGTGAGGTAAAGCCTTTACTGTGACAATACAATAGTATATATAGAGTAATGTAAATGTTATGTGAGGTATTATGTGAGGTAAAGCCTTTACTGTGACAATACAATAGTATATATAGAGTAATGTAAATGTTATGTGAGATATTATGTGAGGTAAAGCCTTTACTGTGACAATACAATAGTATATATAGAGTAATGTAAATGTTATGTGAGATATTATGTGAGGTAAAGCCTTTACTGTGAAAATACAATAGTATATATAGAGTAATGTAAATGTTATGTGAGATATTATGTGAGGTAAAGCCTTTACTGTGACAATACAATAGTTTATATAGAGTAATGTAAATGTTATGTGAGATATTATGTGAGGTAAAGCCTTTACTGTGACAATACAATAGTATATATAGAGTAATGTAAATGTTATGTGAGGTATTATGTGAGGTAAAGCCTTTACTGTGACAATACAATAGTATATATAGAGTAATGTAAATGTTATGTGAGATATTATGTGAGGTAAAGCCTTTACTGTGACAATACAATAGTATATATAGAGTAATGTAAATGTTATGTGAGGTATTATGTGAGGTAAAGCCTTTACTGTGACAATACAATAGTATATATAGAGTAATGTAAATGTTATGTGAGATATTATGTGAGGTAAAGCCTTTACTGTGACAATACAATAGTATATATAGAGTAATGTAAATGTTATGTGAGATATTATGTGAGGTAAAGCCTTTACTGTGACAATACAGTAGTATATATAGAGTAATGTAAATGTTATGTGAGATATTATGTGAGGTAAAGCCTTTACTGTGACAATACAATAGTTTATATAGAGTAATGTAAATGTTATGTGAGATGTTATGTGAGGTAAAGCCTTTACTGTGACAATACAATAGTATATATAGAGTAATGTAAATGTTATGTGAGGTATTATGTGAGGTAAAGCCTTTACTGTGACAATACAATAGTATATATAGAGTAATGTAAATGTTATGTGAGATATTATGTGAGGTAAAGCCTTTACTGTGAAAATACAATAGTATATATAGAGTAATGTAAATGTTATGTGAGATATTATGTGAGGTAAAGCCTTTACTGTGACAATACAATAGTATATATAGAGTAATGTAAATGTTATGTGAGGTATTATGTGAGGTAAAGCCTTTACTGTGACAATACAATAGTATATATAGAGTAATGTAAATGTTATGTGAGATATTATGTGAGGTAAAGCCTTTACTGTGACAATACAATAGTATATATAGAGTAATGTAAATGTTATGTGAGATATTATGTGAGGTAAAGCCTTTACTGTGACAATACAGTAGTATATATAGAGTAATGTAAATGTTATGTGAGATATTATGTGAGGTAAAGCCTTTACTGTGACAATACAATAGTTTATATAGAGTAATGTAAATGTTATGTGAGATATTATGTGAGGTAAAGCCTTTACTGTGACAATACAATAGTATATATAGAGTAATGTAAATGTTATGTGAGGTATTATGTGAGGTAAAGCCTTTACTGTGACAATACAATAGTATATATAGAGTAATGTAAATGTTATGTGAGATATTATGTGAGGTAAAGCCTTTACTGTGACAATACAATAGTATATATAGAGTAATGTAAATGTTATGTGAGGTAAAGCCTTTACTGTGACAATACAATAGTATATATAGAGTAATGTAAATGTTATGTGAGATATTATGTGAGGTAAAGCCTTTACTGTGACAATACAATAGTTTATATAGAGTAATGTAAATGTTATGTGAGATATTATGTGAGGTAAAGCCTTTACTGTGACAATACAATAGTATATATAGAGTAATGTAAATGTTATGTGAGGTATTATGTGAGGTAAAGCCTTTACTGTGACAATACAATAGTATATATAGAGTAATGTAAATGTTATGTGAGATATTATGTGAGGTAAAGCCTTTACTGTGACAATACAATAGTATATATAGAGTAATGTAAATGTTATGTGAGGTAAAGCCTTTACTGTGACAATACAATAGTATATATAGAGTAATGTAAATGTTATGTGAGATATTATGTGAGGTAAAGCCTTTACTGTGACAATACAATAGTATATATAGAGTAATGTAAATGTTATGTGAGATATTATGTGAGGTAAAGCCTTTACTGTGACAATACAGTAGTATATATAGAGTAATGTAAATGTTATGTGAGATATTATGTGAGGTAAAGCCTTTACTGTGACAATACAATAGTTTATATAGAGTAATGTAAATGTTATGTGAGATATTATGTGAGGTAAAGCCTTTACTGTGACAATACAATAGTATATATAGAGTAATGTAAATGTTATGTGAGGTATTATGTGAGGTAAAGCCTTTACTGTGACAATACAATAGTATATATAGAGTAATGTAAATGTTATGTGAGGTATTATGTGAGGTAAAGCCTTTACTGTGACAATACAATAGTATATATAGAGTAATGTAAATGTTATGTGAGATATTATGTGAGGTAAAGCCTTTACTGTGACAATACAATAGTATATATAGAGTAATGTAGATGTTGTGTCCACAACAGGACAACCTGTCTAACCCATGCTAGCGTGGAAGAATGGACGTAAAACAATCAGAGTACTTGCTTTCCTCCAACAGCCGGCGTTCCTCCAACATGGTTTCCTGTGACTCCAGTAAGTTCCACTGTAAAGTTCTCTTTAGTTCCTCGTACTGTTTCCTCTCTTCATCCAGTTTACACACCTTGCCCCTGTAATAAATCAATAGTTTTATATATATATATATATATAACTAGCAGTGGTACCCGGCGTTGCACGGGATAAGGTATTTTTTTAACGCGGGCCGCCGACGGACCTAACCGTGTAAAAACTGCATGCCTGGACAATATGTAAAGAAAATAAACCGAATACTCTGATGGCTGGATAATCTTTAAGATTTTCCTCGATGAAGCAGTCCAAGGGAAATAACTCTGAATGCGATTTCGACGTCACGCCTCAAAAATGAAGTTTTTCACCTAATGCCGGCCCTAGGCCATAAAAAAAGTTGGATTTTCTTTGCTCACGGTATGAAGAAGAGGCTGACTAATACATAGTTACAATTTCAAGGAATTCGGTCTGAGGTAACGACTCAAAAGAGCCCTAAATAGCTGAAAAAATGAAGTTTTTCACCTAATGCGGCCCCTAGGCCATAAAAAAGATGGATTTTCTTTGCTCACGGTATGAAGAAGAGACTGACTAATACATAGTTACAATTTAAAGGAATTCGGTCTGAGGTAACGACTCAAAAAAACCCCTAAAAAGCTGAAAAAACGCAGTTTTTCACCTAATTACAACATTACAACCACCACCACCACTACAACAACACCACCAACACCACCAGCACCACTACACCACCACCACCACTACACCACCACCACCACTACACCACAACCACCACCACCACACCACCACCACCACCACAACACAACCACCACTACACTACCACCACCACTACCACCACCACCACCACCACCTCTCTCTGCACCGCCACCACCACACCACAACAACCACCACCACCACCACTACCATCACCACAACACAATAACCACCACCACCACCACCACTACACCACTACCACAACACAACCACCACCACAACACCACCACTACAACACAATAACCACCACCAC
>OZ024766.1:20693775-20696275 GCA_964016885.1 Eledone cirrhosa | reverse complement strand
TATACACACACATCTACACACATATCTACACAAGCAACCATATATATACACACACACACACACACATCTACAGAAGCAGGCATGTATATATATATATATATACATACATCTACACAAGCAGCCATATATATATATATATATACATATATACACACACACATCTACACAAGCAGCCTTATATATATATATACACACACACACACACACACACATATCTACACAAGCAGCCATATATATATATATATATACACACACACATCTACACAAGCAGCCATATATATATATATATACACACACACACACATATCTACACAAGCAGCCATATATATACATATATACACACACACACATCTACACAAGCAGCCATATATATATATATATATATATATATATATACACACACACATCTACACAAGCAACCATATATATACACACACACACACACACACACATATCTACACAAGCAGCCATATATATATATATATATACACACACATCTACACAAGCAACCATATATATACATATATACACACACACACACATCTACACAAACAGGCATGTATATATATATACACACACATCTACACACATCTGCACCTCGACATCTAACAACAATCAGTCACTTTGCAGCAGTCGATATAACAAGACATCTTCTCATCTGCCGCTTCCATTCTGTCAGGTCTTCCACTACCAGACGTAACAGACGTTCTCACATCTTTCACATCTTTTAGACACTGGTAAGACACCTCCATTCTATCCTTTATATACATTTCTTAGGATGGAGTCCATCCGTGACATACCAAATGGTTGTCTTTTTTCGTTTTTTGTTTTTTTTTGTCTCTCTCTCTCTCTCTCTCTCTCTCTCTCTGTGGATGTGTGTGTGTGTGGATGTGTGTTTGTGTGTGTGTGTGTGTGTGGATGTGTGTGTGTGTTTGTGTGGTGTGGTGTGTGTTTGTGTGTGTGTGTTTGTGTGTGTGGATGTGTGTGGTGTGGTGTGTGTGTGTGTGAGTTTGTGTGGTGTGGTGTGTGTTTGTGTATGGTTGTGTGTATGTTTGTCTGTGTGTGTGTGTGTGTTTGTGTGGTGTGGTGTGTGTATGTTTGTGTGTATGTTTGTCTGTGTGTGTGTGTGTTTGTGTGTGTGGTGTGTGTGTGGTGTGTGTGTGCTTGTCTGTGTGTGTGTGCGTCTGTTTGTTTGTGTGTGTGGTTGGTTCTTGATTGAGTGTGTGTGTGTGTGTGTATGTTTGTGTGTGTGGTGTGGTGTATGTTTGTTTGTGTGTGTGGTGTGGTGTGTGTGTGTGTGAGTTTGTGTGGTGTGGTGTGTGTTTGTGTATGGTTGTGTGTATGTTTGTCTGTGTGTGTGTGTGTGTTTGTGTGGTGTGGTGTGTGTTTGTGTATGTTTGTGTGTATGTTTGTCTGTGTGTGTGTGTGTTTGTGGTGTGGTGTGTGTGTGTGTGGTTGGTTCTTGATTGTGTGTGTGTGTGTGTGTATGTTTGTGTGTGTGGTTGGTTCTTGATTGAGTGTGTGTGTGTGTGTATGTTTGTGTGTGAGGTGTGTGTGTTTGTATATGAGTGTGTGTGTGTTTGTGTGTGTGTGGTGTGGTG
Source organism: Eledone cirrhosa (assembly GCA_964016885.1). Lineage (NCBI taxonomy): Eukaryota > Metazoa > Mollusca > Cephalopoda > Octopoda > Eledonidae > Eledone > Eledone cirrhosa. Next base: position 20,694,674 of record OZ024766.1, on the reverse strand, counting down.
TATGTTTGTCTGTGTGTGTGTGTTTGTGTGTGTGTGTGCTTGTCTGTGTGTGTGTGTGTGTGCGTGTGTTTGTGTGTGTGTGTGTGGTTGGTTCTTGATTGTGTGTGTGTGTGTGTATGTTTGTGTGTGTGGTGTGGCGTGTGTTTGTGTGTGTGTGTGGTTGGTTCTTGATTGTGTGTGTATGTGTATGTGTGCAAATATGTGTATGTGTGAGTGTATATGTATGTGTGCAAGGGTGTAAATATATGTGTGTGTATGTGTATTTGTGTGTGTGTATGTATATCTATATATATATATATATATATATATATGTGTGTGTATGTATCTATGTATATATATATGTTTGTATATCTCTATATATATATGTGTATGTATCTATATATATATACATGTATGTATATGTATGCATGTGTATGTGCCTATAAATATATATATATGTATGTATCTATGTATATATAAGTATGTTTATATATGTATATATATGTATATATATATATATATATATATATGTATGTATATGTATGTATATGTGTGTATATATGTATGTATATGTATGTATATGTGTATATATGTATGTATATGTATGTATATGTGTATATATGTATGTATATGTATGTATATGTGTGTATATATGTATGTATATGTGTGTATACATACACACATACATATATATATATATATTTACATGTGTCTATGTATGTTTAGTTATAGATATATGTATATATGTATATTAATTAATTATTAAAATAACAGATTAAAGTTTAAGCAAAGAATCACTGCTTTCACCCTTAACAGGATCTTCTGAAAATAAATATTTGCCCTACGGTTCTTATATATTTGATATATATTTATCCTTATCGAGCCCTCTTTGGAGTTTAATCTTCACATTTATTATTATT
>OZ024766.1:20676275-20686275 GCA_964016885.1 Eledone cirrhosa | reverse complement strand
AAAGTGGTCGTGGAAGTGCCACGGCAAAAAAGCACCCAGCACTCACTGTAAATGAGTTTGGTGTTAGGAAGGGCATCCAGCTGTAGAAATACAAGCCAGAATCAGTTCCCAGAATCCCACCCTTGCAAGCAGGTTGCTTTCTTTTCCGTGCTGGGTGCTTTTTTTCCGTGGCACCTCCACGACCACTTTACAGTGAGTACTGGGTGCTTTTTTTCCGTGGCACCTCCACGACCACTTTACAGTGAGTGCTGGGTGCTTTTTTGCCGTGGCACCTCCACGACCACTTTACAGTGAGGGCTGGGTGTTCTTTTGCCGTGGCCCCTCCACGACCACTTTGCAGTGGAATGATAGGGACCCCAGTCCCTATCATCTCATTTCTACAGCTGAGTAAACTGGAGCAATGTGAAATAAAGTGTCTTGCTCAAGGAAACAACACATCACCTGGTCTGAGAATTGAACTCATAACCTTTCGATTGCAAGGCCAATGCTCTAACCACTAAGCCATGTGCCTCCATATATATAAGTTATAAAAATGTTTAAGCTTGTTGAATCCCAACAAATTAAATATAACCTCTGCATATATATATATATATATATATATATATAGGAACGAGTAGGACCCCGACGGCAGAGCTCATGCCGTTTCGACGGCTAATTCTGGACTCTGAGTCCAGAATTAACCGTCGAAACGGCTTGAGCTCAGCCGTCGGGGTCCTACTCGTTCCTATTACCCACTCTACTACCCTAAGTATTGAGTACTTTGGTGCGTTATGGTCCACCTGGTTCCTTACCACATTTCCTTCGTTATATATATATATATATGTGTGTGTGTGTGTATCTACACATATATATATATATGTGTGTGTGTGTGTATCTACACATATATATATATATGTGTGTGTGTGTGTGATATTCATATCTACACACACACATACATACACACACACACACAATCATCATCATCATCGTTATATATATATATATGTGTGTGTGTGTGTATCTACACATATATATATATATATGTGTATATATATGTGTGTGTGTGTATCTACACATACATATATATATGTGTATATATGTGTGTGTGTGTGTATCTACATATATATATATATGTGTGTATATATGTGTGTGTGTGTGTGTGTATCTACACATATATATATATGTGTATATATATGTGTGTGTGTGTGTGTATCTACACATATATATATATATGTGTATATATGTGTGTGTGTGTGTGTGTATCTACACATATATATATATGTGTATATATGTGTGTGTGTGTGTGTGTGTGTATCTACACATATATATATATGTGTGTGTATATATGTGTGTGTGTGTGTATCTACACATATATATATATATGTGTGTGTGTCTGTGTATCTACATATATATATATATATGTGTATATATGTGTGTGTGTGTGTATCTACATATATATATATATATGTGTATATATATGTGTGTGTGTGTGTGTATCTACACATATATATATATATGTGTGTGTGTGTGTGTGTGTGTATCTACACATATATATATATATGTGTGTATATGTGTGTGTGTGTGTGTGTATCTACACATATATATATATATATATATATATGTGTGTGTGTGTGTGTGTATCTACACATATATATATATATATATATATATGTGTGTGTGTGTGTGTGTATCTACACATATATATATATATATATATATATATATATATATATATATGTGTGTGTGTGTGTGTATCTACACATATATATATATGTGTGTATATATGTGTGTGTGTGTGTGTGTATCTACACATATATATATATATGTGTATATATATGTGTGTGTGTGTGTGTATCTACACATATATATATATATATATGTGTATATATATGTGTGTGTGTGTGTGTATCTACACACATATATATATATATATATGTGTGTGTGTGTGTGTATCTACACATGTGTATATATGTGTGTGTGTTTATGATATTCATACCTACACACACACACATACACACACACATACACACACACACACAATCATCATCATCGTTATATATATATAACAGCGACGTGACCTCTGTGACACTCTCTCTCGCTCTCTCTCTCTCTCTCTCTCTACAGGTGCAGCCCTCCTATGCTCGCAGTGCACATCTGACACGACCCCAAGCTGCAAGGTGCACCCCCCTCCCGCCACCAACTGCACCCACTGCCTGCACGTGGACGCCAAGAACAAACGCTGCCTCCAGTACAAACACTACCAGTACTGCATCACAGTGGAGGAATTCATAAACGGTAAGTAGCCATTGTGGGTGGGTGGGGTATTGGGGGGGTCTGGTGTAGGGGATGTGGTGGGGGGGGGGGTCTGGTGGGGGGGGGGGGGGGTCTGGGGGGGGTTGTGGTGGAGGTGGGGTGGAGTCTGGTGTGCGGGATGGGGTGGTGTTGTGGTGGGGTCTGGTGTGGGGGATGGGGTGGTGTTGTGGTGGGGTCTGGTGTGGGGGATGGGGTGGTGTTGTGGTGGGGTCTGGTGTGGGGGATGGGGTGGTGTTGTGGTGGGGTCTGGTGTGCGGGATGGGGTGGTGTTGTGGTGGGGTCTGGTGTGGGGGATGGGGTGGTGTTGTGGTGGGGTCTGGTGTGGGGGATGGGGTGGTGTTGTGGTGGGGTCTGGTGTGCGGGATGGGGTGGTGTTGTGGTGGGGTCTGGTGTGGGGGATGGGGTGGTGTTGTGGTGGGGTCTGGTGTGGTGTTGTGGTGCGGGGGTGTTGTGGTGGGGGTGGGTGGGGGGTCTGGTGAGGGGGATGGTGTGGTGTTGGTGTTGTTGTGGTGGGGGTGTTGTTGTGTTGTGGTGTTGTGGTGGGGTCTGGTGTGGTGTTGTGGTGGGGTCTGGTGTGGGGGATGGTGTGGTGTTGTGGTGTGGGTGGCGTCGTGGGGGGGGGGGGGGGGGGGGGTCTGGTGTGGTGTTGTGGCGTGGGGGGGTCTGGGGGCGTTGTGGTGTGGGTGGTGGTGGCGCGTGTGTGTGTGTGTGGGTGGGTACTGGTGGTGTTGGTGTAAGTACAGCACCACCACCACACGACAGCAGTACTACTACCACCACCACTACTACTACTACCACCACAACCACACCACTACTACCACCACCACCACACCAAAACCACTACTACCACCTCCACCACTACCACTACTACCACTACTACCACCACACCACCACTACTACCACCACCACACCACTACTACCACCTCCACCACCACCACCACACCACCACCACCACTACACTACACCACACCAGCACTACACTACATTCATCACACCACCACCACACCGCAGCACACTACACCACCACCACCACCACCTCACCACACTACTACACTACACCACACCACGACATCCATCACACCACCACCACACCACCTCCACCACACCACCACTACTACACCGCAGCACACCACACCACCCAATACCCCCCACCACTACACCACCACTACTACTACATCCATCACACCACACCACCCAATCCCCCCCCCCCTCCATCAACACCACCACACTACCCCCCACCCCCACCCCCGCCCGCATACCAAAGTAGTGTCTACAACCGAACCTGTTTACTGCCAAATCAATGAGACGAGATATTGAACTCTCCAAGAGACGGAGACATTCAATGAGGCAGATCAATAGTTGTAACAATGGTGGACAGTGTGGCTTTTGATAGATGGCGAGGTAGCCATCTTGGCTAGCACCATCATAATCATCATCACCATCACCATCATTATTTCCTGAGACATTCTAACCACATGTCCATAGTATCAGAGCTGTGATCTCTCAATTCAGAGAAGTAGCAGCTCTACCTGGAGTGACTCTCCAGTGATTCTTTCCTGAGACATTCTAACCACATGTCCATAGTATCAGAGCTGTGGTCTCTCAATTCAGAGAAGTAGCAGCTCTACCTGGAGTGACTCTCCAGTGATTCTTTCCTGAGACATTCTAACCACATGTCCATAGTATCAGAGCTGTGGTCTCTCAATTCAGAGAAGTAGCAGCTCTACCTGGAGTGACTCTCCAGTGATTCTTACCTGAGACATTCTAACCACATGTCCATAGTATCAGAGCTGTGGTCTCTCAATTCAGAGAAGTAGCAGCTCTACCTGGAGTGACTCTCCAGTGATTCTTTCCCGAGACATTCTAACCACATGTCCATAGTATCAGAGCTGTGGTCTCTCAATTCAGAGAAGTAGCAGCTCTACCTGGAGTGACTCTCCACTAATTCTTTCCAGAGACATTCTAACCACATGTCCATAGTATCAGAGCTGTGATCTCTCAATTCAGAGAAGTAGCAGCTCTACCTGGAGTGACACTCCAGTGATTCTTACCTGAGACATTCTAACCACATGTCCATAGTATCAGAGCTGTGGTCTCTCAATTCAGAGAAGTAGCAGCTCTACCTGGAGTGACTCTCCAGTGATTCTTACCTGAGACATTCTAACCACATGTCCATAGTATCAGAGCTGTGGTCTCTCAATTCAGAGAAGTAGCAGCTCTACCTGGAGTGACTCTCCACTAATTCTTACCTGAGACATTCTAACCACATGTCCATAGTATCAGAGCTGTGGTCTCTCAATTCAGAGAAGTAGCAGCTCTACCTGGAGTGACTCTCCACTAATTCTTTACTGAGACATTCTAACCACATGTCCATAGTATCAGAGCTGTGGTCTCTCAATTCAGAGAAGTAGCAGCTCTACCTGGAGTGACTCTCCAGTGATTCTTTCCTGAGACATTCTAACCACATGTCCATAGTATCAGAGCTGTGGTCTCTCAATTCAGAGAAGTAGCAGCTCTACCTGGAGTGACTCTCCAGTGATTCTTACCTGAGACATTCTAACCACATGTCCATAGTATCAGAGCTGTGATCTCTCAATTCAGAGAAGTAGCAGCTCTACCTGGAGTAACTCTCCAGTGATTCTTTCCTGAGACATTCTAACCACATGTCCATAGTATCAGAGCTGTGGTCTCTCAATTCAGAGAAGTAGCAGCTCTACCTGGAGTGACTCTCCAGTGATTCTTTCCTGAGACATTCTAACCACATGTCCATAGTATCAGAGCTGTGATCTCTCAATTCAGAGAAGTAGCATCTCTACCTGGAGTGACTCTCCAGTGATTCTTACCTGAGACATTCTAACCACATGTCCATAGTATCAGGGCTGTGATCTCTCAATTCAGAGAAGTAGCAGCTCTACCTGGAGTGACTCTCCAGTGATTCTTTCCTGAGACATTCTAACCACATGTCCATAGTATCAGAGCTGTGGTCTCTCAATTCAGAGAAGTAGCAGCTCTACCTGGAGTTACTCTCCAGTGATTCTTACCTGAGACATTCTAACCACATGTCCATAGTATCAGAGCTGTGGTCTCTCAATTCAGAGAAGTAGCAGCTCTACCTGGAGTGACTCTCCAGTGATTCTTTCCTGAGACATTCTAACCACATGTCCATAGTATCAGAGCTGTGGTCTCTCAATTCAGAGAAGTAACAGCTCTACCTGGAGTGACTCTCTAGTGATTCTTTCCTGAGACATTCTAACCACATGTCCATAGTATCAGAGCTGTGGTCTCTCAATTCAGAGAAGTAGCAGCTCTACCTGGAGTGACTCTCCAGTGATTCTTTCCTGAGACATTCTAACCACATGTCCATAGTATCAGAGCTGTGATCTCTCAATTCAGAGAAGTAGCAGCTCTACCTGGAGTGACTCTCCAGTGATTCTTTCCTGAGACATTCTAACCACATGTCCATAGTATCAGAGCTGTGATCTCTCAATTCAGAGAAGTAGCAGCTCTACCTGGAGTGACTCTCCAGTGATTCTTTCCTGAGACATTCTAACCACATGTCCATAGTATCAGAGCTGTGGTCTCTCAATTCAGAGAAGTAGCAGCTCTACCTGGAGTGACTCTCCAGTGATTCTTTCCTGAGACATTCTAACCACATGTCCATAGTATCAGAGCTGTGATCTCTCAATTCAGAGAAGTAGCAGCTCTACCTGGAGTGACTCTCCAGTGATTCTTTCCTGAGACATTCTAACCACATGTCCATAGTATCAGAGCTGTGGTCTCTCAATTCAGAGAAGTAGCAGCTCTACCTGGAGTGACTCTCCAGTGATTCTTTCCTGAGACATTCTAACCACATGTCCATAGTATCAGAGCTGTGATCTCTCAATTCAGAGAAGTAGCAGCTCTACCTCGAATGATTCTTACCTGAGACATTCTAACCACATGTCCATAGTATCAGAGCTGTGGTCTCTCAATTCAGAGAAGTTGCAGCTCTACCTGGAGTGACTCTCCAGTGATTCTTACCTGAGACATTCTAACCACATGTCCATAGTATCAGAGCTGTGGTCTCTCAATTCAGAGAAGTAGCAGCTTTACCTGGAGTGACTCTCTAGTGATTCTTTCCTGAGACATTCTAACCACATGTCCATAGTATCAGAGCTGTGATCTCTCAATTCAGAGAAGTAGCAGCTCTACCTGGAGTGACTCTCTAGTGATTCTTTCCTGAGACATTCTAACCACATGTCCATAGTATCAGAGCTGTGGTCTCTCTATTCTGAGAAGTAGCAGCTCTACCTGGAGTGACTCTCCAGTGATTCTTTCCTGAGACATTCTAACCACATGTCCATAGTATCAGAGCTGTGATCTCTCAATTCAGAGAAGTAACAGCTTTACCTGGAGTGACTCTCCAGTGATTCTTACCTGAGACATTCTAACCACATGTCCATAGTATCAGAGCTGTGATCTCTCAATTCAGAGAAGTAGCAGCTCTACCTGGAGTGACTCTCCAGTGATTCTTACCTGAGACATTCTAACCACATGTCCATAGTATCAGAGCTGTGGTCTCTCAATTCAGAGAAGTAGCAGCTCTACCTGGAGTGACTCTCCACTAATTCTTACCTGAGACATTCTAACCACATGTCCATAGTATCAGAGCTGTGGTCTCTCAATTCAGAGAAGTAGCAGCTCTACCTGGAGTGACTCTCCACTAATTCTTTACTGAGACATTCTAACCACATGTCCATAGTATCAGAGCTGTGGTCTCTCAATTCAGAGAAGTAGCAGCTCTACCTGGAGTGACTCTCCAGTGATTCTTTCCTGAGACATTCTAACCACATGTCCATAGTATCAGAGCTGTGGTCTCTCAATTCAGAGAAGTAGCAGCTCTACCTGGAGTGACTCTCCAGTGATTCTTACCTGAGACATTCTAACCACATGTCCATAGTATCAGAGCTGTGATCTCTCAATTCAGAGAAGTAGCAGCTCTACCTGGAGTAACTCTCCAGTGATTCTTTCCTGAGACATTCTAACCACATGTCCATAGTATCAGAGCTGTGGTCTCTCAATTCAGAGAAGTAGCAGCTCTACCTGGAGTGACTCTCCAGTGATTCTTTCCTGAGACATTCTAACCACATGTCCATAGTATCAGAGCTGTGATCTCTCAATTCAGAGAAGTAGCATCTCTACCTGGAGTGACTCTCCAGTGATTCTTACCTGAGACATTCTAACCACATGTCCATAGTATCAGGGCTGTGATCTCTCAATTCAGAGAAGTAGCAGCTCTACCTGGAGTGACTCTCCAGTGATTCTTTCCTGAGACATTCTAACCACATGTCCATAGTATCAGAGCTGTGGTCTCTCAATTCAGAGAAGTAGCAGCTCTACCTGGAGTTACTCTCCAGTGATTCTTACCTGAGACATTCTAACCACATGTCCATAGTATCAGAGCTGTGGTCTCTCAATTCAGAGAAGTAGCAGCTCTACCTGGAGTGACTCTCCAGTGATTCTTTCCTGAGACATTCTAACCACATGTCCATAGTATCAGAGCTGTGGTCTCTCAATTCAGAGAAGTAACAGCTCTACCTGGAGTGACTCTCTAGTGATTCTTTCCTGAGACATTCTAACCACATGTCCATAGTATCAGAGCTGTGGTCTCTCAATTCAGAGAAGTAGCAGCTCTACCTGGAGTGACTCTCCAGTGATTCTTTCCTGAGACATTCTAACCACATGTCCATAGTATCAGAGCTGTGATCTCTCAATTCAGAGAAGTAGCAGCTCTACCTGGAGTGACTCTCCAGTGATTCTTTCCTGAGACATTCTAACCACATGTCCATAGTATCAGAGCTGTGATCTCTCAATTCAGAGAAGTAGCAGCTCTACCTGGAGTGACTCTCCAGTGATTCTTTCCTGAGACATTCTAACCACATGTCCATAGTATCAGAGCTGTGGTCTCTCAATTCAGAGAAGTAGCAGCTCTACCTGGAGTGACTCTCCAGTGATTCTTTCCTGAGACATTCTAACCACATGTCCATAGTATCAGAGCTGTGATCTCTCAATTCAGAGAAGTAGCAGCTCTACCTGGAGTGACTCTCCAGTGATTCTTTCCTGAGACATTCTAACCACATGTCCATAGTATCAGAGCTGTGGTCTCTCAATTCAGAGAAGTAGCAGCTCTACCTGGAGTGACTCTCCAGTGATTCTTTCCTGAGACATTCTAACCACATGTCCATAGTATCAGAGCTGTGATCTCTCAATTCAGAGAAGTAGCAGCTCTACCTCGAATGATTCTTACCTGAGACATTCTAACCACATGTCCATAGTATCAGAGCTGTGGTCTCTCAATTCAGAGAAGTTGCAGCTCTACCTGGAGTGACTCTCCAGTGATTCTTACCTGAGACATTCTAACCACATGTCCATAGTATCAGAGCTGTGGTCTCTCAATTCAGAGAAGTAGCAGCTTTACCTGGAGTGACTCTCTAGTGATTCTTTCCTGAGACATTCTAACCACATGTCCATAGTATCAGAGCTGTGATCTCTCAATTCAGAGAAGTAGCAGCTCTACCTGGAGTGACTCTCTAGTGATTCTTTCCTGAGACATTCTAACCACATGTCCATAGTATCAGAGCTGTGGTCTCTCTATTCTGAGAAGTAGCAGCTCTACCTGGAGTGACTCTCCAGTGATTCTTTCCTGAGACATTCTAACCACATGTCCATAGTATCAGAGCTGTGATCTCTCAATTCAGAGAAGTAACAGCTTTACCTGGAGTGACTCTCCAGTGATTCTTACCTGAGACATTCTAACCACATGTCCATAGTATCAGAGCTGTGATCTCTCAATTCAGAGAAGTAGCAGCTCTACCTGGAGTGACTCTCCAGTGATTCTTGCCTGAGACATTCTAACCACATGTCTATAGTATCAGAGCTGTGATCTCTCAATTCAGAGAAGTAACAGCTCTACCTGGAGTGACTCTACAGTGATTCTTACCTGAGACATTCTAACCACATGTCCATAGTATCAGAGCTGTGATCTCTCAATTCAGAGAAGTAGCAGCTCTACCTGGAGTGACTCTCCAGTGATTCTTGCCTGAGACATTCTAACCACATGTCTATAGTATCAGAGCTGTGATCTCTCAATTCAGAGAAGTAACAGCTCTACCTGGAGTGACTCTACAGTGATTCTTACCTGAGACATTCTAACCACATGTCCATAGTATCAGAGCTGTGATCTCTCAATTCAGAGAAGTAACAGCTCTACCTGGAGTGACTCTCTAATCTCCGAGCTATATACTTCATCAAGTAACATTTCTCCAAAGATCTTTCAAAGGACCCCCCATATCAGTTGCTTGTATTCACAATCGTATTCTTTAAGAAGAAGTAAAATTGGTTCAATCTTAACCATGTTGAAATATTTCTCTTTATTTTATATATTTCAGAAACCCAGTTAAGTTTTACGAGAGCCTGCAGCCCTTTACCAATGTCAGATAACTGTAGTTTCGGTAAAGAAGATCTAAAGATTGTGAAATTTTGTTACACTCATTGTGACACCGATGGATGTAACTCTGCCACAACGCCCTCTAGTGGTAGTTTCTGGCAACGGTCCTTCATCATCTTATCTTCAACCTTGATTCTTACACATAACATCTTCCATTGAGCTATTTTCATACCAAAACTCACCTTAAACAGCTTTTGGTTCTATAACATAAAACTGTTTATA
>OZ024766.1:20653775-20656275 GCA_964016885.1 Eledone cirrhosa | reverse complement strand
CTACTACCTATACTACAGCACTGTAGCACACCACTACACTACTACTACCTATACTACAGCACTGTAGCACACCACTACACTACTACTACCTATACTACAGCACTGTAGCACACCACTACACTACTACTACCTATACTACAGCACTGTACCACACCACTACACTACTACTACCTATACTACAGCACTGTAGCACACCACTACACTACTACTACCTATACTACAGCACTGTACCACACCACTACACTACTACCTATACTACAGCACTGTAGCACACCACTACACTACTACTACCTATACTACAGCACTGTAGCACACCACTACACTACTACTACCTATACTACACTGTACTGTACCACACCACTACACTACTACTACCTATACTACAGCACTGTACCACACCACTACACTACTACCTATACTACAGCACTGTAGCACACCACTACACTACTACTACCTATACTACACTGTACTGTACCACACCACTACACTACTACTACCTATACTACAGCACTGTACCACACCACTACACTACTACCTATACTACAGCACTGTAGCACACCACTACACTACTACTACCTATACTACAGCACTGTACCACACCACTACACTACTACCTATACTACAGCACTGTACCACACCACTACACTACTACTACCTATACTATAGCACTGTAGCACACCACTACACTACTACTACCTATACTACAGCACTGTAGCACACCACTACACTACAGCACTGTACCACACCACTACACTACTACTACCTATACTACAGCACTGTAGCACACCACTACACTACTACTACCTATACTACACTGTACTGTACCACACCACTACACTACTACCTACACTACAGCACTGTACCACACCACTACACTACTACTACCTATACTACAGCACTGTACCACACCACTACACTACTACCTATACTACAGCACTGTAGCACACCACTACACTACTACTACCTATACTACAGCACTGTAGCACACCACTACACTACTACTACCTATACTACAGCACTGTAGCACACCACTACACTACTACTACCTATACTACAGCACTGTAGCACACCACTACACTACTACCTACACTACAGCACTGTACCACACCACTACACTACTACTACCTACACTACAGCACTGTAGCACACCACTACACTACTACCTATACTACAGCACTGTAGCACACCACTACACTACTACCTATACTACAGCACTGTAGCACACCACTACACTACTACTACCTACACTACAGCACTGTACCACACCACTACACTACTACCTACACTACAGCACTGTACCACACCACTACACTACTACTACCTATACTACAGTACTGTAGCACACCACTACACTACTACTACCTACACTACAGCACTGTAGCACACCACTACACTACTACCTATACTACAGCACTGTAGCACACCACTACACTACTACTACCTATACTACAGCACTGTACCACACCACTACACTACTACTACCTATACTACAGCACTGTAGCACACCACTACACTACTACCTATACTACAGCACTGTAGCACACCACTACACTACTACTACCTATACTACAGCACTGTAGCACACCACTACACTACTACTACCTATACTACAGCACTGTAGCACACCACTACACTACTACTACCTATACTACAGCACTGTAGCACACCACTACACTACTACTACCTATACTACAGCACTGTAGCACACCACTACACTACTACTACCTATACTACAGCACTGTACCACACCACTACACTACTACTACCTATACTACAGCACTGTAGCACACCACTACACTACTACTACCTATACTACAGCACTGTACCACACCACTACACTACTACCTATACTACACTGTACTGTAGCACACCACTACACTACTACTACCTATACTACACTGTACTGTACCACACCACTACACTACTACCTATACTACACTGTACTGTACCACACCACTACACTACTACTACCTATACACTGTAGATTGAGTCTTGGTCATCTCTAATGGATGTCTTGCTGGCACCTATACTACAGCACTGTAGCACACCACTACACTACTACTACCTATACTACACTGTACTGTACCACACCACTACACTACTACTACCTATACTACAGCACTGTAGCACACCACTACACTACTACTACCTATACTACAGCACTGTAGCACACCACTACACTACTACTACCTATACTACAGCACTGTAGCACACCACTACACTACTACTACCTATACTACAGCACTGTACCACACCACTACACTACTACCTATACTACAGCACTGTACCACACCACTACACTACTACCTATACTACAGCACTGTAGCACACCACTACACTACTACTACCTATACTACAGCACTGTAGCACACCACTACACTACTACTACCTATACTACACTGTACTGTACCACACCACTACACTACTACTACCTATACTACAGCACTGTACCACACCACTACACTACTACCTATACTACAGCACTGTAGCACACCACTAC
>OZ024766.1:20608775-20643775 GCA_964016885.1 Eledone cirrhosa | reverse complement strand
AATATTAATTATTAATAAAGTTATGGGGACACAAAGTCGAGAGGTGGTCTGTCATTAAACTGTAGTAATGTCGTTTATATAACTAGGGATTGATTGAGAAATAGGTTTTTAATTATATATTTTTTATCATAAATATAATCTACATCTTGTAAAGTATATCTCAGTGAAATTTTATATTAAAATATTAATTATTAATAAAGTTATGGGGACTCAAAGTCGAGAGGAGGTCTGTCATTAAATTGTAGTAATGTCGTTTGATTGAGAAATAGCTTTTTAATTATATATTTTTTATCATAAATATAATCTACATCTTGTAAAGTATATCTCAGTGAAATTTTATATTAAAATATTAATTATTAATAAAGTTATGGGGACTCAAAGTCGAGAGGTGGTCTGTCTTTAAATTGTAGTAATGTCGTTTGATTGAGAAATAGCTTTTTAATTATATATTTCTTATCATAAATATAATCTACATCTTGTAAAGTATATCTCAGTGAAATTTTATATTAAAATATTAATTATTAATAAAGTTATGGGGACTCAAAGTCGAGAGGTGGTCTGTCATTAAATTGTAGTAATGTCGTTTGATTGAGAAATAGGTTTTTAATTGTATATTTTTTATCATAAATATAATCTACATCTTGTAAAGTATATCTCAGTGAAATTTTATATTAAAATATTAATTATTAATAAAGTTATGGGGACTCAAAGTCGAGAGGTGGTCTGTCTTTAAATTGTAGTAATGTCGTTTGATTGAGAAATAGCTTTTTAATTATATATTTCTTATCATAAATATAATCTACATCTTGTAAAGTATATCTCAGTGAAATTTTATATTAAAATATTAATTATTAATAAAGTTATGGGGACACAAAGTCGAGAGGTGGTCTGTCATTAAATTGTAGTAATGACGTTTATATAACTAGGGATTGAGTGAGAAATAGCTTTTTAACTATATATTTCTTATCATAAATATAATCTACATCTTGTAAAGTATATCTCAGTGAAATGTTATATTAAAATATTTATTATTAATAAAGTTATGGAGACTCAAAGTCGGGAGGTGGTCTGTCTTTAAATTGTAGTAATGTCGTTTGATTGAGAAATAGCTTTTTAATTATATATTTCTTATCATAAATATAATCTACATCTTGTAAAGTATATCTCAGTGAAATGTTATATTAAAATATTAATTATTAATAAAGTTATGGGGACTCAAAATCGAGAGGAGGTCTGTCATTAATTTGTAGTAATGTCGTTTGATTGAGAAATAGGTTTTTAATTATATATTTCTTATCATAAATATAATCTACATCTTGTAAAGTATATCTCAGTGAAATGTTATATTAATTATTAATAAAGTTATGGAGACTCAAAGTCGAGAGGTGGTCCTGTCATTGTGTTGTACAAAATGTCGTTTGTACAACCATAGGAGAGGCAAATGTAGATTGAATAATTTACGACAGATTTCAAGGCCATAGAAAATAAAAATAGACCAGGAAGCTACCGAAAAACACACAAATTCTAGGAAATTATTGATTTTTTTTTTTTTAAATTAACACTTCCGCCAACTGTAAATCTTGTATTGTAGTAAAGGTGTCGGACTTACAATTATAATGTCAGGGGTTCGATTACTTGGTTGGGCTGTGTGTTGTGTTCTTGAGAAAGAAATTTCAGTTCATGTTGATTCTCCAGTGTTCTCAGCTGAAAATAAACACCAGCGGCAACATCTGGGGTTTTAAACCCTGTGATAGACTGCTGTCCTGTCCAGGGCGGGAGTTTACAGTGGCCTAGTGGTAAGGGTGTCGGACTTACGATCATAATGTCGTGGGTTCGATACCTGGATTGGGTTGTGTTTTTGAGCAAAATATTTTAGCTCACATTGCTCCAGTATATTCAGTTTAAGTAACTGACGATTTAACACTGTGATGGACTGGTGTCCTATCCAGGGGGAAGTCTTGTAGTTTGAGTCACTTAATACCACAGAAACCTGAATAAGCACCGGCCTGAGGCTCCAGACTTAAGACAGACCTTAACTTAACATTATATATATAAACTTTAACACTGTGATGGACTGGTGTCCTGTCCAGAGGAAGTCTTGTACTCTCAGTCACTTAACATCAATGAAACTAAGACAGACTTTAACCCTGTGATGGACTGGTGTCCTGTCCAGAGGAAGTCTTGTACTCTCAGTTACTTAACATCAATGAAACTAAGACAGACTTTAACCCTGTGATGGACTGGTGTCCTGTCCAGGGGAAGTCTTGTAGTTTGAGTCACTTAATACCACAGCAACCTGGATAGACACCGACCTGAGACTAAAATAACTAGACTAGAAGTTTGGAAGTAATTTGGTTGTAACCAGGTTTAAGGTGGAATATGTACGAATATTTACGATGTTTGGGTTGCAATTGTTAAAAAAAGGCGTGTGGCTGAGTGTTTAGGGAATTGGATTCGCAATCGTGAGGTTGAGTTCGATTCCTGGACCAGGCGATGCGTTATGTCCTTGAGCAAGACACTTTATTTCACGTTGCTCCTTCTACCGGGAGTTGCGACCGATAGATAGTATTAGCAAGTGTGTGTTTGTGCGTGTATATATTTTTATATATATGTGTGTATGTACATGTATGTGTGTATATATATACACTGTATAATATATAGTCAGATCACTGTATATATATATATATATATATATGTGTGTATATATTTATATACACTGTATATATAATTATGATGACAGAGTAAAAGCAGGTTTAGTGATACAAGGGAGACAATTTACTTGGATTGTATTTTCATACTAAAAATAAAATGAAGATGGATATCCGTCGGTTACGACGAGGTGTTAGTGTCTGCGCATTCCACATACATGTGGACACTTTATTTAGTTCTCAGGGAGATTCAGCATGAAACAATGTGTGACAAGGTTAGCCCCTTAAATTACAGATACAGTCTAGTTCTATTATGTTTCCTCCTATAGACATTACAATACAACGGGAGGAAACCACTGACGATGTCACAAGTGTGTGATGAAAGAACTTTGATAGACTATATATATTTCTATAGTGTGTATACCCTGAATGTTCTTTGACAAGTTTATCTGTGCTTTTTTACCTTTGATTTATACTCTGGTGAACCCAGCCTTGTGACTGGAGGAAACAATTGTTAGTAATTAAATGTTCTTAAACACTCTTTGATTCTTATTTATAAAGTATAAATATATATATTGTTATACTTTGGGAGGGTCATGTTGCCAGTAAGAAACACACGCACCAGTTGCTTTCACTCCAATTTATTATAAATTTCCGGTTGGTTGGTTCCACAACCGGACGCTTGTTCAGTGACTGGGGATTCTCTTTGTTTTGTGCCTCTCCTTTGTTCTGTCCTACGCCAAGATGACGTAGGACAGAACAAAGTGAAAAATCCCCAGTCACTGAAGAGGTCACAGAATGTGTGACGAAAGAACTTTGACAATATATGAACAACCGTCCAGTTGTGGAACCGGAAATTTATAAATTTAATTTATAATAAATTGGAGTGAAAGCAACTGGTGCGTGTGTTTCTTATTGGCAACATGACCCTCCCAAAGTATAACAATATATATGAGTATATATATCATCATCATTTTATTTTACGTCCGCTTTTTCCCTGCTTGCAAGGGTGGGACGGGAACTGATTCTGGCTTGATTTCTACAGCTGGATGCCCTTCCTAACAGCAACCTCATTTACAGTGTGGGCTGGGTGCTTTTTTGCCGTGGCACCTCCACGACTACTTTACATGTGTTGTTTCCTTGAGCAAGACACTTTATTTAACATTGCTCCAGTTTACTCAGCTGTAGAAATGAGATGATAGGGATAGGGGTCCCTATCATTCCACTGTAAAGTGGTCGTGGAGGTGCCATGGCAAAAAAGCACCCAGCACTCACTGTAAAGTGGTTGTGGAGGTGCCACGCCAAAAAAAGCACCCAGCACTCACTGTAAAGTGGTCGTGGAGGTGCCACGCCAAAAAAGCACCCAGCACTCACTGTAAAGTGGTCGTGGAGGTGCACGGCAAAAAAGCACCCAGCCCACACTGTAAAGTGGTTGTGGAGGTGGCACGGCAAAAAAAGCACCCAGCACTCACTGTAAAGTGGTCGTGGAGGTGCCACGGCAAAAAAAGCACCCAGCCCACACTGTAAAGTGGTCGTGGAGGTGCCACGGCAAAAAAAGCACCCAGCACTCACTGTAAAGTGGTCGTGGAGGTGCCACGGCAAAAAAGCACCCAGCACTCACTGTAAATGAGGTTGGTGTTAGGAAGGGCATCCAGCTGTAGAAATCAAGCCAGCATCAGTTCCCGTCCCACCCTTGCAAGCAGGGAAAAAGCGGACGTAAAATGAAATGATGATAGAGAGAGAGAGAGAGAGAGATATATATATATATAGAGAGATATATATATAGATAGAGATATATATATAGATAGAGAGAGAGAGAGAGAGAGGGCGAGGTAGAACAAAACAAGGACACAAACGTTCGCTAAACATTTTATTTGAATTTTTATTAATTTTTTTTTTTACTTCTCTTCTTGTGGCTTTAAAAAAAAAAAAACAGTATTTCTTTCTTCTTCTTCATCTTTTGTTCTTTTATTTGAAATGTCCCCCTAAATATTTTTTTTGGGGTTTTTTTTTTTGAAGGGGGGGTGAGGGGGACTGGGGACAGTATTGTGGGCGGGGGCAGGGGCTGAGGGGCCAGAGAGATAGACGGAGAGATGGTAATAGTAGTGGTAGTGGTGGTAGTGGAGGAGGTGGTGGTGGTGGTAGTAGTGGTGGTGGTGGTGGAGGCATTACATCAACATTTTTTTTTTTGTCATCATCATCATCATCATCATCATCATGTGAGTGTGAGTGTGAGTGAGAGTAAAGTTCAACCTGTCCTCGAAAACAGAGTGGCTCAGTCAGAGACTCTCTAACTTGGCACTGGTGGTAGTAGTATTGGTAGTGGTAGTGTGGTGGTAGTAGTACTGTAGTGGTAGTGTGGTGGTAGTAGTACTGTAGTGGTAGTGTGGTGTTAGTGGTAGTGGTACTGTAGTGGTAGTGGTACTGTAGTGGTAGTAGTATTGGTAGTGGTAGTGTGGTGGTAGTAGTACTGTAGTGGTAGTGTGGTGGTAGTGGTAGTGGTAGTGTGGTGGTAGTAGTACTGTAGTGGTAGTGTGGTGGTAGTGGTAGTGGTAGTGTGGTGGTAGTAGTACTGTAGTGGTAGTGTGGTGGTAGTGGTAGTAGTACTGTAGTGGTAGTGTGGTGGTAGTAGTATTGGTAGTGGTAGTGTGGTGGTAGTAGTATTGGTAGTGTGGTGGTAGTAGTACTGTAGTGGTAGTGTGGTGGTAGTAGTATTGATAGTGGTAGTGTGGTGGTAGTGTGGTCTTAGTGTGGTGGTAGTGGTACTGTGGTGGTAGTGTGGTGGTAGTAGTATTGGTAGTGGTACTGTGGTGGTAGTATTGGTAGTGGTACTGTAGTGGTAGTAGTATTGGTAGTGGTACTGTGGTGGTAGTGGTACTGTAGTGGTAGTGTGGTGTTAGTGGTACTATTTGTAGTGGTAGTGTGGTGGTAGTAGTACTGTTAGTGTGGTGGTAGTGGTACTGTAGTGGTAGTATTGGTAGCGGTACTGTGGTGTTAGTGGTAGTAATGGTAGTGTGGTGTTAGTGTGGTGGAAGTGTGGTGTTAGTGTGGTAGTAATGTTAGTGTGGTGTTAGTGTGGTAGTGGTACTCTGTGGTAGTAGTGGTAGTGTATGGTGTAGTTTGGTGGTGGTTGTAGTGTGGTAGTGTTGGTAGTAGTATGGTGTGGTGTTGTGTGTGTTGCAGTGTAGTGTAGAGTGGTGTTGTAGTGTAGAGTGGTGTTGTAGTGTGTTGTAGTGTAGTAGTGTGGTGTAGTGGTGTGTGTTGTAGTACAGTATAGTGTGGTGTAGAGTGGTCGTGTTGTGGTGTGTGTTGCAGTACAGTATAGTGTGGTGTAGAGTGGTCGTGTTGTGGTGTGTGTTGCAGTACAGTATAGTGTGGTCGTGTTGTGGTGTGTGTTGCAGTACAGTATAGTCTGGTGTAGAGTGGTCGTGTGGTGTGTGTTGTAATACAGTATAGTGTGGTGTAGAGTGGTCGTGTTGTGGTGTGTGTTGCAGTGTTCAGTGAGTAAAATCGGTGATGCAAAGCCAACTGTAGAGGAAGGTTGCTCTTAACAGGCTTGGTATATCTTGTCCTATGGCAGTAATAGAGAGATTAGGGGCCACACATTGGCCCTTAATCTCATGTAGGAAAGACATGGCAGACCCCCGACACCACGCAAGAGGACACTGTTTATCCCTTAGTTCAGATCTCGGTCCTCAAGGTACCTGTATTCAAACGTGAACCCTTCTTTCTTCCTTTGGCCCCATTTCTCGTAATCAAAATAAATATATGTGCCCTGCATGAAGAGAGAGAGAAAGAGATGTATTGGTGGAGGGCTCGATAGGGAGATGGTGTAGCGTGGGAAAGGGGACACAAATATATACAGGTCACAGTAGACAGTGGGTGAGGGGTCATAGGGAGATGGTGTAGCGTGGGAAAGGGGACACAAATATATACAGGTCACAGTAGACAGTGGGTGAGGGGTCGTAGGGAGACATTTATTTTATTGTTTGGCCAAGGGGAAAAAAAAGGAAGAGCACATGACACTTTAAACAGACAGATATATATAGAGAGAGGGGAGAGAGAGATATATATATAGAGAGGGGGAGGGGAGTATCAGGGGAGAGAGAGGGAGAAGTATCAGGGGAGAGAGAGGGGGAAGTATCAGGAGAGAGAGAGAGAGACATATAGAGAGAGGTGGGGGGGGAGTATCAGGTGAGAGAGAGACATATATATATATAGAGAGAGAGAGGAGGGGAGTATCAGGTGAGAGAGAGAGAGAGAGAGACATATATATATATATATAGAGAGAGAGAGGGGGGAGTATCAGGAGAGAGAGAGACATATATATATATATATATAGAGAGAGAGAGAGAGGAGGGGGGGAGGAATTATCAGGAGAGAGAGAGACATACATATATATATATATAGAGGGAGAGAGAGAGGGGAAGTATCAGGTGTGAGAGAGAGAGACATATATATATATATATAGAGAGAGAGAGGAAGGGGGAAGTATCAGGTGAGAGAGAGAGAGAGAGAGAGACATACATATATATATATATAGAGAGAGAGAGGGGGAGAGTATCAGGTGTGAGAGAGAGAGAGAGAGAGAGACATATATATATATAGAGAGGGGGAGAGTATCAGGTGTGAGAGAGAGAGAGACATACATATATATATATATAGAGAGAGAGAGAGGGGGAAAGTATCAGGTGAGAGAGAGAGAGAGAGAGACATATATATATATAGAGAGAGAGGGGGGAGAGGGAGAAGTATCAGGTGAGAGAGAGAGAGAGAGAGACATATATATATATATAGAGGGAGAGAGAGGGGGGAAGTATCAGGTATGAGAGAGAGAGACATACATATATATATATATAGAGAGAGAGAGGGGGGGTATCAGGTGTGAGAGAGAGAGAGAGACATACATATATATATATATAAAGAGAGAGGGGGGAGAGTATCAGGTGTGAGAGAGAGAGAGAGACATACACATATATATATATAGAGAGAGGGGGGAGGGAAGTATCAGGTGAGAGAGAGACATACACATACATATATATATAGAGAGAGGGGGGAGAGGGAGAAGTATCAGGTGAGAGAGAGAGAGAGAGAGACATATATATATATATATAGAGAGAGAGGGGGAGAGTATCAGGTGTGAGAGAGAGAGAGAGAGAGACATACATATATATATATATAGAGGGAGAGAGAGGGGGGAAGTATCAGGTGTGAGAGAGAGAGAGAGAGGGAGAGAGAGAGACATATATATATATATAGAGAGAGAGAGAGAGGGGGAAGTATCAGGTGAGAGAGAGAGACATACATATATATAGAGAGAGAGAGAGGGGGAAAGTATCAGGTGAGAGAGAGAGACATACACATATATATATAGAGAGAGGGGGGAAGTATCAGGAGAGAGAGAGAGAGAGAGAGACACATACATATATATATATATAGAGAGAGAGAGAGAGAGAGGGGGAAGTATCAGGTGAGAGAGAGAGAGAGAGAGAGAGAGAGAGAGAGAAGGACGAAGTAGAGAGGGGGAAGTATCAGGTGAGAGAGAGAGACATACACATATATATATAGAGAGAGGGGGGAAGTATCAGGAGAGAGAGAGAGAGAGAGAGACACATACATATATATATATATATAGAGAGAGAGAGAGAGAGAGGGGGAAGTATCAGGTGAGAGAGAGAGAGAGAGAGAGAGAGAGAGAGAGAAGGACGAAGTAGAGAGGGGGAAGTATCAGGTGTGAAGTTTTACCTGTTCGTAATCTTCTGTGATGGTCTTTGGTTCCTCATGTCGCTGGAACCACATCATGTATTTGGTGTGGAACCTCCAAGATTGCTTCTTTAGGGCTTTAGCTGCCAAGTATTGAGCTTTGGTACCCTGTGGACAGTAAAGGGCTGGTTTAGCTGGGGGACACAGTGGTGGTGGGGGGTACTGGGGGGTACTGGGGGGGTGGTGGGGGTTTGATGGGGCCCTGTGGTGGTGGTGGGGGTGTAGTGTGGTGGTGGGGGTGTAGTGTGGTGGTGGGGGTGTACTGGGGTAGAGGTGGTGGTTTGATGGGGCCCTGTGGTGGTGGTGGAGACACAGTGGTGGTGGGGGTACTGGGTGGAGGTGGTGGTGGGGGTTTGATGGGGCCCTGTGGTGGTGGTGGTGGTGTGTGGTGGTGGGGTAGTGGGGGTATACTGGGGTGGCGGTGGTGTAGTGGTGGTGGGGGTTTGATGGGGCTCTGTGGTGGTGGTGGTGGTGTAGTGGTGGTGGGGGTTTGATGGGGCTCTGTGGTAGTGGTGGTGGTGTAGTGTGGTGGGGGTGTACTGGGGTAGAGGTGGTGGTTTGATGGGGCCCTGTGGTGGTGGTGGGGGTATTGTGGTGGTGGTGGTGGAGACACAGTGGTGGTGGGGGTACTGGGGTGTACTGGGGTGGATGTGGGGGTTTGATGGGACCCTGTGGTGGTGGTGTAATGTGGTGGTGGGGGTGTACTGGGGTGGCGGTGGTGTAGTGGTGGTGGGGGTTTGATGGGGGCTCTGTGGTAGTGGTGGTGGTGTAGTGTGGTGGGGGTGTACTGCGGTAGAGGTGGTGGTGATGGGTGATTTGATGGGGCCCTGTGGTGGTAGTGGTGGTAGGGGTATTGTGGTGGGGGAAGTGGTTTGGTGGAGGTGGTGTAGTGGTGGTGGGGGAAGTGGTTTGGTGTAGGTGTTGTAGTGGTGGTGGGGTAGGTGGTTTGGTGGAGGTGGTGGTGGTGGGGTAGATGGTTTAGTGGTGGGTTTTTTTTCTGGAGGGCTGTAGTGATTTCGAGGATGACTGTGGTGGTGGTGTGATGGAGGATTGTGGTGGGGGCAGCTGGTTTAGTGGAGGAGGTGATGCTGATGCTGGTCGTGTCGGGTTTGGTTTTTTTTTGTCCAGCAGGGTGTCCAAAATCACCCCAGCCCCTCGCCGAGTTTAGTCGCCGAAGACCCCCCCCCGACCATGCGTTAGGTTCTACTGGGTTACATGCTACCAGTCGCACTCTAGAGTGGCCTGACATGACTACGAAGCCGCCCCTATTTACACAGAAAAGGGTGGAGGATTTTGGGGACAATGAGGGGCAGTGAAGGGTGAAGGGCTACTCACCTCCATGTAATAAAAAATGAAGAATAATGTTTCTGTGGAAAGCCGTTGAAAGAATTCTACTGTGTCAGCATGTTGTGGGGGGATCTGGGGATAGTATGATGGCGTCTGGCAAGGGTTCCTCGGAAGATACAACCTGGAATAGAAAACAGAGCTCTGGTTAGTCACTTAGTAGAGGGTGACTTTGTTGGTCACTTAGTAGAGGAAGACTTCGTTGGTTACTTAGTAGAGCAAGACTTCGTTGGTCACTTAGTAGAGGGTGACTTAGTAGAGGGTCACTTAGTAGAGGGAGACTTCGTTGGTCACTTAGTAGAGCAAGACTTCGTTGGTCACTTAGTAGAGGAAGACTTCGTTGGTTACTTAGTAGAGGGTGACTTCGTTGGTCACTTAGAAGAGGGTGACTTCGTTGGTCACTTAGTAGAGGGTGACTTGGTTGGTCACTTAGAAGAGGGTGACTTCGTTGGTCACTTAGTAGAGGGTGACTTCGTTGGTCACTTAGTAGAGGGTGACTTCGTTGGTCACTTAGTAGAGGGAGACTTCGTTGGTCACTTAGTAGAGGGTGACTTCGTTGGTCACTTAGTAGAGGGTGACTTCGTTGGTCACTTAGTAGAGGGAGACTTCGTTGGTCACTTAGTAGAGGGTGACTTCGTTGGTCACTTAGTAGAGGGTGACTTCGTTGGTCACTTAGAAGAGGGAGACCTGGTTAGTCACTTAGAAGAAGGAGCTGTCATTGTTCAGAAGTGGGAGCCTTAGTTGCTCAGAATAAGGATCTGTAGTTGGTCAAAAGGGAGTCCTTTCGTTGGTCACTTAGTAGAGGAAACCTTGGCTTGGTTGGCTACTTAGAAGAGGGAGACCAGCTTAGTCATTTAGTAGCAGGAGTTTACGTTTCAGAAAAGAGACATCTGGTTGGTCACTTAGTAAAGGGAGCTTTCATTGTTCAGAAAAGGGCGCTTTGGTTGGTCAATTAGAAGAGGGAGATCTGGTCTATGGTGTTTGGAACATAACTTAACAAAGGTTCTTACAGAAAATTATGATGGAAGGTTTTTAGATAGATATAAACACTTTAAAATGAGGGATTTTGTATTATAGAATCAGGGGTTGTTTCAGACAGTTTAGTACCAAGAGGGTTAGGGCTAGCGTAATGGGTGTTTGAGGGGGCAGAGACAAGCGTAATGGGTGTTTGAGGGGGCAGAGAGGGTGTAGTGTGGTGTAGCGTGGTGCTTACCGTAACCTTTCAGAATCGGAAGGGTGGGGGAGATGATTGAAAGCAGCCTCCAGCATGGTCAGTTGATAGTAGTTCTCCTTAGTCAACGGTGAAGGGCCCAAGGGCGCCACTCCTAATATAGGATTTAAATGGATGGTAGTCGTCTGTGGCGCGATGCCACTCTCCTGGGACGTCACACTGTGCTGTTGCTGTGCTGCCTGTGTTGTGCTGCCAGTCGAGGAGGTGGCGTTCTCGAATATTACTGAAAAGGGAACAGAGAGACACACAGACAGAATTAGATAGGGACACAGTGGCAGTGGATGGAGGGAGAGAGGGGTGTCGTACATATATACATATACTCATACATGCATACCCTCACATCCATACACACCAGCATATATATATAGATAGACACACACATCATATGTGCATTCGATCACACCCTTATAAAATATATATACACACACACACACAAAGTGGTCATGTAGGTGTCACAACAAAAGGTACCCAGTCCACACTGTAAAGTGGTCATGGAGGTGTCACAACAAACAGCACCCAGTCCACACTGTAAAGTGGTCATGTAGGTATCATGACAAAAAGCACCCAGTCCACACTGTAAAGTGGTCATGTAGGTGTCACAACAAACAGCACCCAGTCCACACTGTAAAGTGGTCATGTAGGTATCATGACAAAAAGCACCCAGTCCACACTGTAAAGTGGTCATGTAGGTGTCACAACAAACAGCACCCAGTCCACACTGTAAAGTGGTCATGTAGGTGTCACAACAAACAGCACCCAGTCCACACTGTAAAGTGGTCATGTAGGTGTCACAACAAAAAGTACCCAGTCCACACTGTAAAGTGGTCATGTAGGTGTCACAACAAATAGCACCCAGTCCACACTGTAAAGTGGTCATGTAGGTGTCACAACAAATAGCACCCAGTCCACACTGTAAAGTGGTCATGTAGGTGTCACAACAAACAGCACCCAGTCCACACTGTAAAGTGGTCATGTAGGTGTCACAACAAACAGTACCCAGTCCACACTGTAAAGTGGTCATGTAGGTATCATGACAAAAAGCACCCAGTCCACACTGTAAAGTGGTCATGTAGGTGTCACAACAAACAGCACCCAGTCCACACTGTAAAGTGGTCATGTAGGTGTCACAACAAACAGTACCCAGTCCACACTGTAAAGTGGTCATGTAGGTGTCATGACAAAAAGCACCCAGTCCACACTGTAAAGTGGTCATGTAGGTGTCACAACAAACAGCACCCAGTCCACACTGTAAAGTGGTCATGTAGGTGTCACAACAAACAGTACCCAGTCCACACTGTAAAGTGGTCATGTAGGTGTCACAACAAATAGCACCCAGTCCACACTGTAAAGTGGTCATGTAGGTGTCATGACAAACACCACCCAGTCCACACTGTAAAGTGGTCATGTAGGTGTCACAACAAATAGTACCCAGTCCACACAGTAAAGTGGTCATGTAGGTGTCACAACAAATAGTACCCAGTCCACACAGTAAAGTGGTCATGTAGGTGTCACAACAAAAGGTACCCAGTCCACACTGTAAAGTGGTCATGTAGGTGTCACAACAAAAAGTACCCAGTCCACACAGTAAAGTGGTCATGTAGGTGTCACAACAAAAAGTACCCAGTCCACACTGTAAAGTGGTCATGTAGGTGTCACAACAAATAGCACCCAGTCCACACTGTAAAGTGGTCATGTAGGTGTCACAACAAACAGCACCCAGTCCACACTGTAAAGTGGTCATGTAGGTGTCACAACAAAGAGTACCCAGCCCACACTGTAAAGTGGTCATGTAGGTGTCACAACAAAAGATACGTGTGTGTGTGTGTGAGGTTTATAGCAGTCAAATGTGAAGACAGACAGGTAAGTGTTAACACATCGTTATAAGGTGTGACTGTATCATAGAGAGAGAGAGAGAGACTGACACGCAGATAGATATATTTCTTTATTAGCCACAGGGGCACAAAAGAAGGGGACAAATACAAAGGGGGAAGTTTACATACAATAAAAACGTGTAAAATGTTATCACAGATGGAATTTAAAAGTTAGTCGATTTTCCCCAATAGAGGGAAACAGTTTATATGGGTAACACATACCCCCGAAAAAAAATGTGCAACCCTCATCTCCAGGAGTACGAAGAGCTTGTACTCCTTTCCTCTCCTTTCCTATTCCTCAACCTACAGGCTGATATAGAGAGAAGGCCCATTCACTCGGGCCATTCTCGCCACTTTCACCCACCTTTCATAAAACTTGCTGGGGTACAGCACCTCTCTCTCCATCCTGGGGTACAGCACCTCTCTCTCCATCCTGGGGTACAGCACCTCTCTCTCCATCCTGGGGTACAGCACCTCTCTCTCCATCCTGACTCTTCTTCCAAAGTGGTATTTGAAAAAAAGACCAGTTGTTGGCCGGAGAGAAAGGTGTCTGACCTCAGCCCTTTCAACCTTGTCCACCATACAACCTCTTTCGCCATAGCTATCACACAAAGGAAAACCGCCTCTCCTTCGTTTTTGAAGGAGGGTGGCGGTTTGACATGCAGATAGATAGATAGTTAGTTAGTTAGTTAGTTCTTGACGTACCTTGGTTTTCAGGTGTGACTGTATCAGATGTAGGTATGTGATTCTCCAGACCAGCACTCATCACAGCCTGTTGTGCTATCGACTTGAGGGAGGACAGTGAATCTGAGATCTGTACAAGGAGGAAATGGACACAAAATGAAGAAAACCCCTACACACACACTCATATATATCTTTTCCATTTATCTGAGGGTTCTAAACCCCTCTATCAGGCTAAAATTTCTTTAATCAGAAAATAAGGCGAACCCTTCTATTTCTAATTTTAAACTCGCTCGCTGTTTCAAAACACACTACACATATACCATCATCATCATCACCGTTTTACGTCCGTTCTTCCACGCTAGCATGGGTTAGACGGGTTGTCCTGTTGTGGGCAGTGTCAGGTCGGCTGACCTTGTCTTGCTCATACGGGAACTGATTGTGGCTTGATTTCTACAGCTGGATGCCCTTCCTAATACCAACCTCATTTACAGTGAGGGCTGGGTGCTTTTTTGCTGTGGCACCTCCACGACCATTTTACAGTGTGGGCTGAGTGCTTTTTGGCTATGGCACCTCCACAACCACTTTACAGTGAGTGCTGGGTGCTTTTTTGCCGTGGCACCTCCACGACCACTTTGCAGTGGAATGATATGGACCCCAGTCCCTATCATCTCATTTCTACAGCTGAGTAAACTGGAGCAATGTGAAATAAAGTGTCTTGCTCAAGGAAACAACACATCACCTGGTCTGAAAATTGAACTCACAACCTTTCGATTGCAAGCCCAATGCTCTAACCACTAAGCCATGTGCCTCCCTATATATATTTATTATAAAATAACAGGAGGCTACATCGAGGTTGACCATATGGAATGACCAGTTCTATCCAGTGGTGAACCAACAAACCTAAATATATATCTATATATATTTAGGTTTGTTGGTTCATCACAACACATATATACACTATATATACATTATATATACACTATATATATATACATATACACTATGTACAGTATATATACGTTATATATTGTCCAAGGGAAAGGCAATGGCTGATACAGCTTGGCACCAGTGACACCACAACTCAAATATACACTATATACCTTATATATACACTGTGTACAGTATATATTATACACTATATATGATGTATATATATATATATTTATTTCTAATTAAATAGCTCTGTTCTATATAGAGCACTCTTTTTTCCTTTGCCTTTTCTTCGGAATTACCTAACACACATATATATATATATACATATATAAACAAAAGTAAGTTGTGTTCCTACTTACATATCTATTTGTAGGGTCAGCAGTTGGTGAAGGGTTCAAATGCTGGAAAGGTGCTTGAAGCTGAAAAAAAAAAAAAAAAATTTCATTAATCATCATCATCATTTCATTTTACATCTGCTTGCAAGGGTGGGACGGGGACTGACTCTGGCTTGATTTCTACAGCTGGATGCCCTTCCTAACACCAACCTCATTTACAGTGAGTGCTGGGTGCTTTTTTGCCGTGGCACCTCCACGACCACTTTACAGTGAGTGGTGGGTGCTTTTATTTGCCGTGGCACCTCCACGACCACTTTACAGTGAGTGCTGGGTGCTTTTATTTGCCGTGGCACCTCCACGACCACTTTACAGTGAGTGCTGGGTGCTTTTTTACCGTGGCACCTCCACGACCACTTTACAGTGAGTGCTGGGTGCTTTTTTGCCATGGCACCTCCACGACCACTTTACAGTGAGTGCTGGGTGCTTTTTTGCCATGGCACCTCCACGACCACTTTACAGTGAGTGCTGGGTGCTTTTTTGCCGTGGCACCTCCACGACCACTTTACAGTGAGTGCTGGGTGCTTTTTTGCCGTGGCACCTCCACGACCACTTTACAGTGAGTGCTGGGTGCTTTGCTGCTGTGGCACCTCCACGACCACTTTACAGTGAGTGATGGGTGCTTTTTTGCCGTGGCACCTCCACGACCACTTTACAGTGAGGGCTGGGTGCTTTTTGGCCGTGGCACCTCCACGACCACTTTACAGTGAGTGCTGGGTGCTTTTTTGCCGTGGCACCTCCACGACCACTTTACAGTGAGGGCTGGGTGCTTTTTTGCCGTGGCACCTCCACGACCACTTTACAGTGAGTGCTGGGTGCTTTTTTGCTGTGGCACCTCCACGACCACTTTACAGTGAGTGCTGGGTGCTTTTTTGCTGTGGCACCTCCACGACCACTTTACAGTGGAATGATATGGACCCCAGTCCCTATCATCTCATTTCTACAGCTGAGTAAACTGGAGCAATGTGAAATAAAGTGTCTTGCTCAAGGAAACAACACATCACCCGGTCTGAGAATTGAACTCACAACCTTTCGATTGCAAGGCCAATGCTCTAACCACTAAGCCATGTGCCTCCATATATATATATATGGTTGGTGTGGTGGTTAACGTGATGTGGTGGTGGGTAACGTGGTGTTGTGGTAGATGTGATGTAGTGGTGGTAGTGGGTACGAGACACCTTAAATGCCCGCTTTGCTTACCTTGTTCAGCGAAGGCCTGGTCGTGTTCACCGGACCGTTGAGGATGACGACTAAGTCTGGCTTAGCAGCGGGGAGGTTCGTGCTGCTCGGCGCCACACTGCTCACACACATGTTGCTGCTGCTGTTGGTGGTGGTGGCGGCGGTGATCACGGTCGCCGCCGTCGACGACGAACAGGAGATCATCGCCAGCGACGGTGACGCGGCCACCGTCGAAGAAGACATGGACGTGATCAGGGCTCCCGAGCTGACGGGAGGCATCGTGGCAGCCATGGGAAGCGGAGAGGGCGTGCCCCTCGGCATGCCCTGCTGCGCCACGGACGAGGCGTTGCCGACGAAGTTCGCAGTGCTGACGTTGTTGGAGACGGTCGTGACGGAGGTAAGATTGGCTGCAGAAGTCTGCACTAACGTGGTGTTGGCGCTGTTGTTACTGGAACTACTCACGGACGACTGATCGTTGGAGTTCAGCTGGTTCTTCACCTCTGAAATACACACAGATTTTGGTCCTTCATTAGACAGGGTGGGGCCCACAATTAGATTACTGAGTTATTTGACTAAATCCCTTCAATTTCTTGATTTGAAAATCATAAACAGTGTCTTTCATTAGAAATAGGGGAATGAAAGGGTTAAAGTGTTTATATTTATGTAAGAACCTTTGTTAAGTTATGTCCCACTAGAAATATGGTAATGAAAGGGTTAAAGTGTTTATATTTATGTAAGAACCTTAGTTAAGTTATGTTCCATTAGAAATATGGTAATGAAAGGGTTAAAGTGTTTATATTTATGTAAGAACCTTTGTTAAGTTATGTCCCATTAGAAATAGGGTAGTGAAAGGGTTAAAGTGTTTATATTAATGTAAGAACCTTTGTTAAGTTATGTTCCATTAGAAATAGGGTAATGAAAGGGTTAAAGTGTTTATATTTATGTAAGAACCTTTGTTAAGTTATGTCCCATTAGAAATATGGTAATGAAAGGGTTAAAGTGTTTATATTTTATGTAAGGACCTTTGTTAAGTTATGTCCCATTAGAAATATGGTAATGAAAGGGTTAAAGTGTTTATATTTTATGTAAGAACCTTTGTTAAGTTATGTCCCATTAGAAATATGGTAATGAAAGGGTTAAAGTGTTTATATTTATGTAAGAACCTTTGTTAAGTTATGTCCCATTAGAAATAGGGTAGTGAAAGGGTTAAAGTGTTTATATTAATGTAAGAACCTTTGTTAAGTTATGTTCCATTAGAAATAGGGTAATGAAAGGGTTAAAGTGTTTATATTTATGTAAGAACCTTTGTTAAGTTATGTTCCATTAGAAATACGGTAATGAAAGGGTTAAGGTGTTTATATTTATCTAAAAACCTTCCATCAAAATGTTATGTAAGAACCTTTGTTAAGTTATGTTCCATTAGAAATATGGTAATGAAAGGGTTTAAAGTGTTTATATTTATCTAAAAACCTTCCAACATAATTTCATGTAAGAACCTTTGTTAAGTTATGTTCCACCATAATTTTACTTAAGAATCTTTGTTACGTTAAGAAGGTAGAAGATAGAAGAAGCAGTTGGACAGTTGTGAGTGAAGTTTGGTAGACAGAAACTAGGTGGAAGCCCCCCCTCACACACACAGAATCCTATAGACGAAGGCAGAAGAAGGTGCAGCGTGGTGCACTACTTACCTGCACAGTTGGACTGCTGACCTCCGGCTGCTGCTGCATACGGCGTCTGTGGTGGTGGTGTTGTCGTTGGTGGGGTTGTCAGGTGGTTGCTGTTTATTGAATTAGATATGGTTGCATTGCTGCGAAGGAGAGAAAGGTGCACAAAGGATGTGAGAAGAAGAAGATTCAAATTTGTTTTTCAATTACATCTCACACCTGTGAAGGTGTAACTCGCCTATCATGTTTATATATATATTAGATAATAATTTAACAATACATATAGTTTAAAGTATATAAAGTATATAATGTATAAAGTATATAAAGTAAATAAAGTATATAAAGTAAATAAAGTATATAATGTATATAAAGTAAATAAAGTATATAAAGTAAATAAAGTATATAAAGTAAATAAAGTATATAAAGTAAATAAAGTATATAATGTATATACAGTATAAGTATATAAAGTATATAATATATATAAAGTATATAATATATATAAAGTATAAGTATATAAAGTATATATATATAAAGTATATAATATATATAAAGTATATAATGTATATAAAGTATATAAAGTAAATAAAGTAAATAAAGTATATAATGTATATAAAGTATATAATGTATATAATGTTTATAAAGTATATAATGTATATAAAGTATATGTTTATAAAGTATATAATATATATAAAGTATGTAATGTTTATAAAGTATATAATGTATATAAAGTATATAATGTATATAATGTTTATAAAGTATATAATGTATATAAAGTATATGTTTATAAAGTATATAATATATATAAAGTATGTAATGTTTATAAAGTATATAATGTATATAATGTATATAAAGTATATAAAGTATGTAATGTTTATAAAGTATATAATGTATATAAAGTATATAAAGTATGTAATGTTTATAAAGTATATAATGTATATAAAGTAAATAAAGTATATAATGTATATAAAGTAAATAAAGTATATGTTTATAAAGTATATAAAGTATATTTATAAAGTATATAATGTATATAAAGTATATAATATATATAATGTTTATAAAGTATTAATGTATATAAAGTATATAAAGTAAATAAAGTATATAATGTATAAAGTATATAAAGTATATAAAGTAAATTAAGTATATAAAGTATATAAAGTATTACCGGTTTCGATATATTAGTAAAATCCATCTTATCAAATGGAGACTGGAAAATGAACTCTTGTGTGCAGGGAGAGAGAGAGAGAGGTGTGTAGTCATGAGAGTAGTACTAGTGGTGGTGGTGGTGGTAGGAGTGTTGCTTCACAGAACAAAGGAAATATTCTGTAAATATGTGTGTTTATCTCAATTGTGTGAATGAAATGGTCAAGGGTTCAGATGAGCAAAGGGAGGGAATTGTCAGCTAGAGACAAATTTTATGGGATTGGCTAAAGTTGGATTGTAAAAGGGATTCTATTTTTGGAATATGGTTTTAGAGAGTGTGTGTGTGGTGTGAGAGTGTTTATATAAAAATACACACGTGGGCGGAGGTGCTGGGAACAGACATCAGATTGCCCGCTGAAGCTCACGGTGGAGATGACGAAGGACCGTGACAAGTGGAGAGAATCTGTGCTGAATAGGACCCGTCCCACCTTTGCAAGCAGGGAAAAGTGGACGTAAAATGATGGTGATAATGATGATGATATATGTGTGTGGGGTGCTTCAACCTGTCTGCCACAGGTCCCTTTGTGTTGGGCCACAGGGGGATAATTGTCTAATCGGGGCAATGCTTCCCTCTGCTTACTGCTGGATTTTGAGTTCAAAAATGCATAGACAATTGGAGATTTCTGGAGTGTTTTAATGATAGGGGTCTCAGTCTTATGAAAAACAATGAGAAAAAAGGGGATGAGAGTCAGAGAGAGAGCTAACGAATGAGGGAGTCAGAAAAAGAGAGATATCTAGGAAAGGGGGAGATAAAAGGTATGAGGTATGGGAACTTACCTGACAACTTGCTTTGTTGGCGTATTCGGTACTTTTGATATTGATGAGGACGAAGACGAGAATGTCGTCGTAGACGTCGAGATCTGACTGTTTTTACTCTTCTGAAAGACAAAAGAAAATGGAGTTTAATCATCATCATCGTCGACGACATCTTTATTATTATTATTGTCTATTTTCCACGCTGGCATGGGTTAGATGGGTTGTCATGTTATAAGGCTAGCCGACCCTGCCTTGCTCATACAGATCTGTATTTTGGTTTCGATGCCCTTCCCAACACCAACCATGTGTCTGTGAACTAGGTGCTTTTTACCATGTCACCAGCTTGACCACTTTACAGGGTGGACAAGGTGCCTTTTTATCCTGTCACCAAAATGACCACCTTACAGGGTGGACAGTGGACTGAGTGGATTTTGTCATGTCACCAGCTAAACCACCTTACAGGGTAGACTGGGTGCTTTTTATCCTGGCACCAAAACAACCACTTTACAGGGTGGACTGGGTGCTTTTTTGGTATGACACCAGCACGACCACTTTACAGGGTGGACTGGGTGCTTTTGTTTTTGTTGTGTCACCAGCACAACACCCTTACAGAGTGGACTTGGTGCTTTTTTATCATGACACCAAAAACAATCATTTAGATAAATATAGACACTTGAAACCAAACAGTTTTATATCATAGAACTAGGGGCTGTTTCAGGTGGTTCGGATCATAACTTAACAAAGGTTCTTAGAAAATTATGATGGAAGGTTTTTTTTTTAGATAAATATAAACATTTAAAACTGTTTTGTATCATAGAAACAGGGGCTATTTCAGATGGTTTGACACCAAAAGGATCAAGTCGGTGTTTGGAACATAACTTAAAGGTGTCAGAAGGATTAAAACATTAAGCAAGACTTTCAACTTACTTCTTCAGTTTGTGATTTGTGTCGTTTCCTTTCATGATCTTCACTTTTATCCTGAAAATAAAATGAAATAATATTAAATTTATAGCTCACACCTAGGTAGGTTTAGTTAACCTCCTACAGGGTTGTACCTCATAGGAGGTTTCTCAGGTGTTTTAATCATAGGGCCCTAGTCCTATCATGTTGATACAGCTCACACCTAGGTAGGTTTAGCTGGTCTCCTACAAGGTTGTACCTCATAGGAGGTTTCTCAGGTGTTTTAATGATAGGGACCCCAGTCCTATCATGTTGTTACAGCTCACACCTATGTAGGTTTAGCTGGCCTCCTACAAGGTTGTACCTCATAGTAGGTTTCTCAGGTGTTTTAATGATAGGGACCCCATTCCTATCATGTTGTCACAGCTCACACCTATGTAGGTTTAGCTGGTCTCCTACAAGGTTGTACCTCATAGTAGGTTTCTCAGGTGTTTTAATCATAGGGCCCTAGTCCTATCATGTTGTTACAGCTCAGAAAAATATATACTAAATTATTTGGCAAAAATTAGAGGGCCAACTTTTACATGAGGCGTGTGGGAAAATCTAAATTTTGGGGGTCGAAAATAGAGGGCCAATTTTTGTACAAAATATATAGGAAAATCTAAATTTTGGGGACCAGAAATAGAAAGCCAACTTTTACATGAGATTTGTGGGAAAATCTAAATTTTGGGGACCAGAAATAGAGGGTCGACTTTTACTTGAGATATGTGGAAAAATCTAAATTTTTTGGCAAAAACTAAGGGGTAAAATGTTGTACCAGATACGTGGCGCAATCTAAAGATTTTTGCTTAAAAATTAGGGAGGAGGGGGTGACATTTTACACAAGTATACATGGTATTTCAAAGAAAAAAAAAATAGTAATTGGTTACTTACTTTGGAATGGTTTACTGTGAGACTAGGGCTAGGAGACGGTGAGTTGGAGTTGGTGGACGTTGGCGTGCTAGAGAGTTTATCCAGCTCTTCATTCTCAGGTGGTGTCGTTGCTAAGATGCCCGTACCTAAAGTAAGGGGTTAAAAGAAGAAGAAAATAGGGTTCAATAACAGAACTTCTGAGTAAACCAGTTAGTGGGGTGGTTATCAATATCAATGGTACAACAGTAACAAGTTTTTTAAGGCTATTTTCCCAGCTAATGTTGGCGTGATGGTAGTGGTGGTGGTGGTAGTGGCTGTGGTGTGATGTTGTGATGGTGGTATAGTGGGATGTGGTGGTTGTAGTGGTGGTGGTAGTGGCTATGGTTGTGGTGTGATGTGATGGTGGTATGGTGATGGTGGAGATTATGATGTGGAGGTAGTGATGGTGGTGGTAGTGGCTATGGTTGTGGTGTGATGTGATGGTGGTGGTGGAGATTATGATGTGGGGGCAGTGATGGTGGTATAGTGTGATGGTAGTAGTGGCTGTGGTGATGTGATATTGTGGTAGTGGTGGTACATGTTGCAATGTGGTCGTAATGGTAGTGGTTTTGTAGTAGTGGCAGTGGTTGTGTGGTGGTGGTTAGTTGTGATGTGATGATGTGGTAAAGGTTGTGGTGGTGGTAGTGGTGATGTGATGGTCGTATATTGGGATAAGCTGGTTTCAGTGGTGGTGGTGGTGGTGCATGTTGTGATGTGGTAGTAATGGTAGTGGTTGTGATGTTGTGGTGGTGGATGTGACAATAGTTGGATATGGCTGTGGTGTGATACGGTTGTGGTAGAAGTGGAGGTGTGGTGATACGGTTGTGGTAGAAGTGGAGGTGTGGTGTGGTGTTGTGGTGATAGTGGATGTGGTGATTACGATGTAGGGGTAGTGGTTGTGTTTGTCTGGTGGTGATAGTGGCTGTGATGTGGTTTTAAAAAATGCCCATCACACGCTGTATATCCCGATGGCCTCCCTACAACTATCAGCAGTTAAGTGCCCTTTCCTAGCCTACTTTATTTCAACAACAACAACAACAGCAACAACAACAACTTACCCCGATCTTCGAGATCCAAATCATCATACAGATACTCATTCTCTTCAAAGTCTGGATCCTGGTTCGAATCCACGTAATATTCTACATCTTCTTTGATCTTTCGGATCTGTAAACAGACAAGGTGACCATATATATGATATATATATATATATATATATATATATACACATATCCAGTCCACACTGTAAAGTGGTCGTGTAGGTGTCACGACAAAAAGGCTCCCAGTCCACACTGTAATGTGGTCATGTAGGAGACACAGTAAAAAGGCTCCCAGTCCACACTGTAATGTGGTCATGTAGGAGACACAGTAAAAAGGCTCCCAGTCCACACTGTAATGTGGTCATGTAGGAGACACGACAAAAAGCTCCCAGTCCACACTGTAATGTGGTCATGTAGGAGACACGGTAAAAACCTCCCAGTCCACACTGTAAAGTGGCTGGTGTCAGGAAGAGCATCCAGCCGTAGAAAACCTGCCAGATGGTCCTATACGAGCGAGACACGGTCACCCGACAAATCTTGCCTCAAGTGGGGCAATTCCCGTCTAAACCCATGCTAGCATGGAAGATAGACGTTAAACAATGATAATGATGATATAACATCCATCTCTAATTAAAAACACAGCCAACGGTCTACAGTAAAACTAAATGTGTGCACTCTGAACAGGTAATTGCAGCTGCATAACTGCAATTCACTAGATCTGTGGAGTGAACTAGACGGCGGCTGGCCAAAGGACGCTGTATTTATACCATGTCTTATATATATATATTATATATAGAGGTAGAACACTGGAAGGTAATATCCGTAGTGGTGGTAGAGCACTCAGTCCAAGGGACGAGTTTTGTAGAAGTGGTAACACAACAGTTAGTTCACCATAGCGAGAACAATTGTTTCACCTTATGTGGATCTTCAGCTCGTACTGAAGATCCGCTAAGGTGAAACAATTGTTCTCGCTATGGTGAACTAACCGTTGTGTTACCACTTCAATAATATATATATATATATATATATATAATGAAGGAAATGTGGTAAGGAACCAGGTGGACCATAACGCACCAAAGTACTCAATACTTAGGGTAGTAGAGTGGGTAATAGGAACAAGTAAGACCCCGACGGCTGAGCTCAAGCCGTTTCGACGGCTAATTCTGTACAGAATTAGCCGTCGAAACGGCTTGAGCTCAGCCGTCGGGGTCTTACTTGTTCCTATATATATATATATATATATATATATATATATATATGTAAAAGTAATAACGAAAATAAAAAAAACAAACGGCACAGTTTATGGAAGAAATATATTAGTTTAACACTTGAAATAGCAGGAAGTGAGTCAATGTTTAGGACACTAATCCTTCATCAGAAGATAGAATTAGAAATAGAAGATAAATAGAAAGTAAAGAGTGATGAGAGGAAGGAATGAGGAAAATGAGAAAAAAATTGGGGAGAAAAAAACATACATTCAGTCAGCCATATGTATATATAAGTATATGTATGAGTCTATATAATTGTGGAGATGTTTCAGTGTATATATATGTATATGCATGTGTGTGTGTGTGTATATGTGTATATATATATATATATATACATAACTCTGTATCTGGTCACTCTTATGGGGTCCCCGAACACCATACCTGGTCACAGGCAAGAGTTAAGGGGCTGAGGGTGCCAACAGAGCTACATAACTCTGTATCTGGTCACTCTTATGGAGTCCCTGAACACCATACCTGGTCACAGGCAAGAGTTAAGGGGCCGAGGGTGCCAACAGAGCACTCTATCTGGTCAAGAGGTCAGCGTCGAGCAGTCACAGGGTGTCAGAGTCGGGGGGTGTCACTCGGGTCAGTCAGTGTTGAGGGAGCCCCTCCCTCAGGTCACGGCCAGGGTAGCAGCCACTGACACCAGGGTCCAAGGTGTCACTGAGGACCAGGTCAAGGGGCAAAATGT
Source organism: Eledone cirrhosa (assembly GCA_964016885.1). Lineage (NCBI taxonomy): Eukaryota > Metazoa > Mollusca > Cephalopoda > Octopoda > Eledonidae > Eledone > Eledone cirrhosa. The sequence goes on along the minus strand of OZ024766.1, from coordinate 20,619,263 downwards.
CAAAAGAAACTCCCCCATACCTGGTCAAGAGGCAAAGCATCGTTATCAACCATTCTCATTATCCGTTCCAACCGCTGGATGTGAAACTTGTGTTTGTCCTGCCATTGCTTCAGCTCTTCGTACCGATCATTCTTCTGAAATAGGGGTAACATGGGTGAAAGAGGGTTAATTTGATGTCAGAAATAGAGGAACATGGATGAAAGAGGGTTAATTTGATGTCAGAAATAGAGGAACATGGGCGAAAGAGGGTTAATTTGATGTCAGAAATAGGGACAATGTGGTTGAAAGAGGGTTAATTTGATGTTAGAAATAGGAGCAACATGTTGAAAGAGGGTTAATTTGGTGTCAGAAATGGGGGTGACATGGGTGAAAAAGGGTTAATTTGGTGTCAGAAATGGGGGCAACATGGGTGGAAAAGGGTTAATTTGGTGTCAGAAATGGGGGCAACATGGGTGGAAAAGGGTTAATTTGATGTTAGAAACAGGGGCAACATTGAGGGGAAATGAATAATGGAACAGGGTTAAATTGATGGCAGAAATAGGGTTAATATTGAGCAAGCAGGGATATAATTGAAATAGGTGTAACATGAGTGGAAAAGGGTTAATTTAATATAAGAAATAGGGATAGCAATGGATGGTACAGGGTTAATTTGATATCACAAATAGGGATATAATCCACGTGGGTAGAACAGGGTTTAATTAATGTCAGAAATAGGGATAACATGGATAGAACAAGGTTAATTTATTTAGGTTTTTAAGCTTAAAAAATATGGTTTTATACACAAAGATGTAATTTTTTTTTGTTTTAGCTTCAAAAATATGGATGGTTTTATACACAAGGATGTAATTTATTTGGGATTTTTTTAGCTTCAAAAATAGCAACGGTTTTATACACAAGGATGTTATTTATTTGCGTTTTTTTTTAGCTTCAAAAACATGAAAGGTTTTATACACAAAGATGTAATTTTTAGCTTCAAAAATATGGATGATTTTATACACAATGATGTAATTTATTAAGGTTTTTTTTTAGCTTCAAAAATAGGGACGGCTTTATACAAGAGGTTGTAATTTATTTGGGGTTTTTAGCTTCAAAAGTAGGAATGGATTTATACACAAGGATGTCATTTATTCCAGTAGTTTGGGGAGGGGTTTTTAGCATTAGAGAAAGAGGTGGTCTTATACACAAAAGAAGGCAATAAAAGAAAAACAACAAACCTCTTTGTCTAGTTTTTTCTTCTTGGACCCCGCAACTATTGTTTCTAACTCACTTTCAAATTTGTCTAGCTGCATATTTAAGCCATCTATAGAGTGCTGAAATAATACAGAAACAACATTCAGAACAACAATAACAGTTTCTACTCTAGGCACAAGGCCACCGAATTTTAGGGGAGGGGAAAGTCAATTAAATCGACTCCAGGGTATAACTGGTACTTTATTTTATCGGGCCCCCGTAAGGTTTGAAAGGCAAAGCTAACCTCGACAGGATTTGAACACAGAACGGTTTCTGATTTAGGCACAAGGCCAGCGAATTTTGGAGGGGAAAGTCAATTAAATAGACCCCCAGTGTATAACTGGTACTTTATTTTATCGGGCCCCGTAAGGTTTGAAAGGCAAAGCTAACCTCGGCGGGATTTGAACACAGAACGGTTTCTGATTTAGGCACAAGGCCAACGAATTTTGGAGGAGGGGAAAGTCAATTAAATCGACCCCCAGTGTATAACTGGTACTTTATTTTATCGGGCCCCGTAAGGTTTGAAAGGCAAAGCTAACCTCGGCGGGATTTGAACACAGAACGGTTTCTGATTTAGGCACAAGGCCAGCGAATTTTGGAGGAGGGGAAAGTCAATTAAATCGACCCCCAGTGTATAACTGGTACTTTATTTTTCCGACCCCGTATGTATTGAAAGGCGAAACTAACCTCGACGATATTTGAAGTTGTAAAGGACCGTAACTCTATGCCATGAAGCATGGTGCCCGATGCTCTACCAATTACTGCAAATCCACTGCCCTAATAATAATAATTGTATATATATATATACATATATACAAAAATTTGACCAACTTCTATCTGCGCTTCCTTCACACACTAGAGATGACTGAGGAAGGAGGGGGGGTTATGACGTCACACACTAGAGGTGACTGAGGAAGGAAGGGGGGTGACGTCACACACTAGAGGTGACTGAGGAAGGAGGGGGGGGGGGGGTGACGTCACACACTAGAGGTGACTGAGGAAGGAGGGGGGTGATGACGTCACACACTAGAGATGACTGAGGAAGGAAGGAGGGGGTGATGTCACACACTAGAGATGACTGAGGAAAGAGGGGGTGGGGGTTATGACGTCACACTAGAGGTGACTGAGGAAGGAGGGGGGTGACGTCACACACTAGAGATGACTGAGGAAGGAAGGGGGGAGGGGGACGTCACACACTAGGTGACTGAGGAAGGAAGGGGGGTGGTGAAGTCACACACTAGAGGTGACTGAGGAAGGAGGGGGGGGGGGGGGTGACGTCACACACTAGAGGTGACTGAGGAAGGAGGGGGGGGGGGGGGGGGTGACGTCACACACTAGAGGTGACTGAGGAAGGAAGGGGGGTGATGACGTCACACACTAGAGATGACTGAGGAAGGAGGAGGAGGGGGGGAGATGACGTCACACACTAGAGGTGACTGTGGAAGGAAGGGGGGTGATGACGTCACACACTAGAGATGACTGAGGGAGGAGGAGAGGGGGGGAGATGACGTCACACACTAGAGATGACTGAGGAAGGAAGGGGGAGGTGATGACAAACTACAAAAAAACAGCGTCTAACATTCACTGATGCAGGCTGCTACCACTGTTGTTACGACTACCTCATACTATTCCTCTCTCTTTACGTCTGATGCAGGCTGCTACCACACTTATACACATACGCTTCGTGTTGAAAAAAAAAAAATCTCTATATATATATATACATATACACATACATTACTTAATAGTGTGAGGACAGCGGGAACACATTTAAACAAGATGCAGGCCCTTGGCCCATCAGGGAGGTCAGTAGCTTAGATTAAAAACTGACTTGGTTCATGATGAAGCATCCAACCCCTGCTGGCAGGGAAAATGATCATGCAAGCCCCCAGCCCATCAGGGAGGCCAGTAGCTTAGATTAAAAACTGACTTGGTCCATGATGAAGCATCCAACCCCTGCTGGCAAAGAAAAGATTTGATGATGATGATGCTGATGATAATTAATGATAAGGATCAGCTGAAATACTTACAGATAACCAATTAATAGTTTCCCCTTTCTCCTTAGTGACTGGGTCCATCTTGGCTGCTGCTCCTAGCCCCTCTTTGGAATACGCTTTCGTCTTCGTCTCCTTCTCCACGATTTTAAACCTCTCCATTTGCTACAAAGACAAAACAAAAAAAAAGATGACAATGTGGTGGATATAAAGGAGATATGGGGTGTTCTTGATGTTGTTGGTATTATTATAGTGGTCAGAAACTCTCAGGAGAGCTGGACAGCAGAAGATATTTAGAGTAGAAACTCCTGCTCAAGCAAGAGTTTTTGCCCTTAACCATATAGCATCTAAACTGGCCATATCCGGCCAGAATTCTCTCACCTCTTTCTGTTCAAACTGCTTCTAACCGGCCACTCATATTTATATTAAGGTATTATTCTCAAAATAAATTATATCAAAATCTTCATAGATTCGATATTGTGTGAGATTTTATGTAAGATAAAACCTTTACCACAAAAATACAATAGTCTATATAGTGTAATGTGAATGCTAAAGGGTTAACTTATATAGTACAGAGTGTTTAAAAAAAATTGACATCATTTGAGGTGCAAATATCCCAGAAATTACAATCATGATGCTGTGGATTTGATTCCTGGACCAGATTGTGTATTATGTTCTTGAGCAAAACACTTCCTTTAACATTGCTCAAGTATACTCAGATGAAAATGACAGTCCAGGGGAGGGAGAGTGAAGGCAACCCTTCTAGGAAAGCAGTCACTTCAAATAAATGCGACAGTATGGAGTAGACATTGGCTCTGTAAGGTAACCTGTCTAGGAGAGCAGTCACTCTGAATAAAAACTGATACAGGGTAGAGAGGACCCTTGAATCTGATGAGAAAACCTCTCTGGTGCTGGTGGTAGGAAGCACGAAGCCAGTCCACGTTCTAAAGTGGTTGGGGATAGGAAAGGCAACCAGCCAGAAAGGATAAAAAGGATAAATATCCCATAACTCCTTGAGGAGTCGTAGCGCACTGCCATACGCCGTGTCTAGGGCAGTTTTAAACCTGGCAGAGTCCAACCCTCTCCAAGTCTGAACACAGCCAATTTTTTTCTATCGAGGAAGAACCGACCCCGGTATTAGCCCTCGAAAGGATGAAAGGCAAAGTTGGCCACAGCGGGATTTGAACTGAGGTGGCACGAATACCTTAAAGGTTTCTATCTGATAGCTTAACGATGCTGCCAATTCGCCGCCAGAAAAACCCCTGCCAAAAGAAAAAATATGAAAAGAGCAACATATATTCGGTACTTACCATTTCAATAAGCTTCCGGTTGTCAGTCAAAACCTGCTTGTCCTTTACATCACTTGAGGCCACCCATGTTTTAATCTGATCTCGGAGCCTCTGCAAATACACACACAAAGGACAAGTTCTTTACGTCTGCCTGTACATAAATATACATCAACAACATTATCATCATGTCACACCCCGAGTTTTCTTTCCGTGCTCACATGAGTCTCTGGTCTCTCCACCTATCAACACCCTTGTACCTAATGCCACAAACCCCATCCTGCAATAGTTTAGTTCTCTTTTGATAGCAAACTGCCCTCAAACCAGCTCTGGTTCTTTTAAATAAACCCCCACATTTTAAAAGGTCCCTATTTAAGGCTTTCCATGCCAAGGTGGCCAAAACCATCTCTGGTTCTATGAAACAAAATCACCTTTTTTAAAAGGGTCGAGTTAAAAATTCTTCATTAATTAAAGTACAGGGTTTCTATTTAAATTAAAATCTTCCAACATAATTTTATATAAGAACCTACTTTAAGTTACTTTCTTAGTAATGAAATAATAAATAATTTTAGTAAATCCATCAAAATTCTACATTAATTGAGAGCAAGTACATTTCTTTAGAAATACGGTCACAAGAACAGCATCAATCTCTGGTCTCAGAGGGCTTATGAAGGCCATGGGCACTGCCCACTCCCCCAGATTTACCATGAAGTGTGACATGAAATAAATATATACACAGCTCTTACCTGGAGTTTCTTAATTTCTTTTTTAAGGTCTTGCTCATACTTCTCCTTCTGGTTGCTGTTGATTGCATTGTGAAGCTGTAAGAGAAAGACAGAAGTTGAACAAGGCATGGGTGAGTGTGGACAGTGCAGTGGAAAATACAGGCTTATTAATTTTCATAGTGTGGTCGGAGCAAGAAGTGTCAAAATCTAGGTTTGTAAGCTTACCAAACCACACACACACATATATATACACACAAACACACACACACACACACACACACATATATATATATATATATATATAGTTGTCTCCCGGTATTTGTGGGGGTTACATTCCTGAGGCCCCAGCAAAGAGCGAAAAACCGCAAATATTGGACTTCTTTACCCAGCGGTCATCCTCCATGCACATCACATGTCCATACCATCTCAGTCTCCTCTCCCACACACCACAACTTATCCCTCTTATACACAGTTTCTCTCTCAACACATCACATGTCCATACCATCTCAGTCTTCTCTCCCACACACTACAACTTATCCCTCTTATACACAGTTTCTCTCTCAACACATCACATGTCCATACCACCTCAGTCTTCTCTCCCACACACCACAACTTATCCCTCTTATACACAGTTTCTCTCTCAACACATCACATGTCCATACCATCTCAGTCTTCTCTCCCACACACCACAACTTATCCCTCTTATACCCAGTTTCTCTCTCAACACATCACATGTCCATACCACCTCAGTCTCCTCTCCCACACACCACAACTTATCCCTCTTATACCCAGTTTCTCTCTCAACTATGCTAGGTCGTTCACGCACATTGACACTGCACATCCAACGGAGCATGCTCGCTTCCTTTCTCTCCAGCCTCACATATCCTCGGCAGTTGCTGCCCATGTCTCACATCGTGTATCTCACACAGGCATCATACAACCGGCCATCTGTAGTTAAAACGAAGTCACTTACCTTATGCCAGATATCCTCAAATGTTTCAACACCTTCACTCACTTTCTTTAAACAGCGTTCAATCTCACCTGCAAACAGAAATATTTAGCTAATTAATAATAAGAATTAATTAAACATTTATTAATTTAAAAATTAGGAGCTGGTGCAGAAATGTGCCAGCTTCGGCATTCAGAAGAAGGGCAGTATGTGTAAAAGCCAATCTCTCTATCTTCAATTCGGTATTTGCGCCAACTCTTACCCACGGTCATGAATCTTGGGTAATGACAGAAAGAATACGATCGCAAGTACAAGTGGCCAAAATGGGGTTCCTTCGAAGGATCTTTGGAGTAACATTACTTGATAGTGTAGCTTGGAGATCAGAGAGTCACTCCAGGTAGAGCTGCTACTTCTCTGAATTGAGAGATCACAGCTCTGATACTATGGACATGTGGTTAGAATGTCTCAGGAAAGAATCACTGGAGAGTCACTCCAGGTAGAGCTGCTACTTCTCTGAATTGAGAGATCACAGCTCTGATACTATGGACATGTGGTTAGAATGTCTCAGGAAAGAATCACTGGAGAGTCACTCCAGGTAGAGCTGCTACTTCTCTGAATTGAGAGATCACAGCTCTGATACTATGGACATGTGGTTAGAATGTCTCAGGAAAGAATCACTGGAGAGTCACTCCAGGTAGAGCTGCTACTTCTCTGTATTGAGAGACCACAGCTCTGATACTATGGACATGTGGTTAGAATGTCTCAGGTAAGAATCACTGGAGAGTCACTCCAGGTAGAGCTGCTACTTCTCTGAATTGAGAGATCACAGCTCTGATACTATGGACATGTGGTTAGAATGTCTCATGTAAGAATCACTGGAGAGTCACTCCAGGTAGAGCTGCTACTTCTCTGAATTGAGAGACCACAGCTCTGATACTATGGACATGTGGTTAGAATGTCTCAGGTAAGAATCACTGGAGAGTCACTCCAGGTAGAGCTGTTACTTCTCTGAATTGAGAGATCACAGCTCTGATACTATGGACATGTGGTTAGAATGTCTCAGGTAAGAATCACTGGAGAGTCACTCCAGGTAGAGCTGCTACTTCTCTGTATTGAGAGACCACAGCTCTGATACTATGGACATGTGGTTAGAATGTCTCAGGAAAGAATCACTGGAGAGTCACTCCAGGTAGAGCTGCTACTTCTCTGAATTGAGAGATCACAGCTCTGATACTATGGACATGTGGTTAGAATGTCTCAGGTAAGAATCACTGGAGAGTCACTCCAGGTAGAGCTGTTACTTCTCTGAATTGAGAGATCACAGACCTGATACTATGGACATGTGGTTAGAATGTCTCAGGTAAGAATCACTGGAGAGTCACTCCAGGTAGAGCTGCTACTTCTCTGTATTGAGAGACCACAGCTCTGATACTATGGACATGTGGTTAGAATGTCTCAGGAAAGAATCACTGGACAGATTTTACGGGCAAAACCAACTGGTAGGAGACCCCAAACAAGATGACTGAATAACATACATGAGCTTGGCTGGTCATGCTTGGGGATCCAGCCAGATCAGTTGGAGATGGTTGCTTCCGACAAGACCTGCTGGGACGAGTATTTAAGGACTCAGCCCCCAAAACCCTCCCAAGAGTAAGATTTTAATTTAAATAGGAACCCTGTATTTTAATTAATTAATGAAGAATTTTTAGGCATTTACTAAAAACTATATGGGCCAGTGTCTTTCGTTAGAAATAAGAAAAAAAAGAGGTTAAAGTGTTTACATTTATCTAAAAACCTGCAACTACACGACATGTTTCCATGAACTAAAACATACTCCCTACTACTAAAACACATAGATAAGGCTGCGTAGCTATTATAAACATTGCCACATGTGAATATCAGGACAAAATACTGTAGGAAAAAATTAATTTTGTCATCGTAACATTTATATTCAGGATAAAACCATTCACAAATGCTGTTCGTTTGTTTTCTTCAAATAATTAATGTCAATTTGTACATGAGATTGAGGGGAAAATCCAATTTATTTTTGGCTAAAAATAGATAGCAAATGAAATTTATAGCTAACACCTATGTAGATATAGCTGGCCTCCTACTAGGCTGTATCTCATAAGAGGTTTCTTGGGTTATAATCATAGGGCTCCAAGTCCTATCATGTTACATATCACACCTATGTAGGTTTAGCTGGCCTCCTACAAGGTTATATCTCATAGGTTTCTTGGATGTTTTAATGACAAGGACTCCAGTCTTATCTGAAATTGTTATAGCTCACACCTATTTAGATTTAGCTGGCCTCCTATAGGAGATTCCTCGGGTGTTTTAATGATAGGTGCCCCAGTCCTGTTACAACTCACACCTATGTAGGTTTGACTGGCCTCCTACAAGGTTGTATCTTGCAGGTTTCTAAGATGTTTTAATGATAGGGACCCTAACCCTATCATGTTTTTACAACTCTCACCTATGTAGGTTTGACTGGCCTCCTACAAGGTTGTATCTCGCAGGTTTCTAAGATGTTTTAATGATAGGGACCCTTACCCTATCATGTTTTTACAGCTCACACCTATGCAGGTTTAGCTGCCCCCTCCCTTCTTATCACCAACCACTTCACTGAGTGTACTGGGTGCCTTTTATCGTGTTACAATCTCTAAGGAGGTGGTTGTGCCTTTGACACAACTGCATGGCTTCTACATCTGAATGCTTTTTCTGCTGGTGTCACAATAAAAAGCACCCAGCTAACTCTGAGAGGTCAGAGACTTCAGCTAGTTCATCATCCATACACATCACATGTCCATACCAGCACCGTCTTCACTCTGCCCAGGTCTTCCTTGGCATCCCTCTACTGCAGCTTCCTTCCACAGGGGTTTCTTATACCCAACCTTTCTCTCAGCTCATCCATGGTGTAGAAACCATGCTCCCAGTACATGCTGTAATGTGGTTGGCATTAGGAAGGGCATCCAGCTGTAGAAATGAAGCCAAACTTTACTTTTTATTTATCTTCTATTTCTAACTCTATATATACTATTGTATTTTCACAGTAAAGGCTTTACCTCACATAATATCTCACATAGCATTTACATTACTCTATATATACTATTGTATTTTCACAGTAAAGGCTTTACCTCACATAATATCTCACATAGCATTTACATTACTCTATATATACTATTGTATTTTCACAGTAAAGGCTTTACCTCGCATAACATTTACATTACTCTATATATACTATTGTATTGTCACAGTAAAGGCTTTACCTCACATAACATTTACATTACTCTATATATACTATTGTATTGTCACAGTAAAGGCTTTACCTCACATAACATTTACATTACTCTATATATACTATTGTATTGTCACAGTAAAGGCTTTACCTCACATAATACCTCACATAACATTTACATTACTCTATATATACTATTGTATTTTCACAGTAAAGGCTTCACTTCACATAATATCTCACATAACATTTACATTACTCTATATATACTATTGTATTTTCACAGTAAAGGCTTCACTTCACATAATATCTCACATATTGAATCTATGAAATTTTGATGTTATTTATTTTGAGAACAATACCTTAACATCAGTATGAGTGGTTAGTTTTGGCCAGTTTGAACAGAAAGAGGCGAGAGAATTCTGGCCAGATACAACCAGTTTAAATGCTCAAGGGTTACCCTCACTCACGAGTCAAGTTTCCTCGCTCCAATGAACAGTACACTTTCCATTTGTCTCGATCTAACATCATCACTCCAAGATCCGTTAAAATACTTCCGTGTCAGCACATAGCATATCCAGATATATTGTTTCAGGACGACCACCACTTCTAGGACCGTGAACAAACCCATGGTGATGATATCATCATCGTTTTATGTCCACATCTCCATGCTGGCATGGGATTGACAGGCCATCACGATGAAAGACCAGATAGGTCAAGGTGACCTCCATCTTGCTCATATGTTCCATATTTGGAGTGGTTTCTAAAGGTGGATGTTATTCCTAACAACAACAACCTCACAAGGTGGACTAGGTGCTTTTTGTTGTGGTACCAGCATTACCACTTTATAGAGTGGACTGGATGCTTTTTGTCATGACACCTACATAAACACTTTACAGTGTGGACTGGGCGCTTTTGTTGTGATACCAGCATTACCTCTTCACAGGGTGGACTGGGTGCTTTTTGTTGTGGTACCAGCATTACCCCTTCACAGAGTGGACTGGGTGCTTTTTGTTGTGACACCTACACGACCACTTTACAGTGTGAACTGAACTGAGTGGTACCAGCACTA
>OZ024766.1:20571275-20603775 GCA_964016885.1 Eledone cirrhosa | reverse complement strand
GAGAGGGAAAAGAGAGTGAGAAAGTTATACACAGACACAGAGAGAGGGGTAGAGAGTGAAATTGGATTACATAGAGAGGGAACAGAGAGTAAGATAATTATACATAGATACAGAGAGAAGTAGAGAGTAAGATTAAGTTACATAGAGAGGGAAAAGAGAGTAAGAGAATTATACATAGATACAGAGAGAGAGGTAGAGAGTAATATTAAGTTACATAGAGAGGGAAAAGAGAGTAAGAGAATTATACATAGATACAAAGAGAGGGGTAGAGAGTAAGATTAAGTTACATAGAGAGGGAAAACAGAGTGAGAGGGTGAAAGTGTAATACAAATACTTAAAGGGAGAGAGAAAAGGAGAAAAAGTGGAATAGTAAAGAAAATGAGAGAGGGAGAAAGTGTAATACGTAAAGGGAGAGACAGCGAGAGTAAAAGCGATATACAAAGAGAGAGGGAAAAGAGTTTGTTTACAAAATATAGAGAGGGTGAGAGTAGTATAGGCGAACAGAGAGAGAAAGATATAGAAATTAAGGGATAGAAAAAGAGAAAGAGATTGTGTAATATAAATAGAGAGAGGAAGAGGGTGTTATATAGACAAAGGAAGATGGGGAGTGGAGGGTTAAAGTGTTATACTAACAGACAGAGGGGCAGACAAGAGGAGAAGGGAGAGGGTTAAAGTGTTATACTGAGAGAGGGGTAGACAAGAGGAGAAAGAAGAGGGTTAGAAGTAATACAGAGAGAGGGGCAGACAAAAGAGATAGGGAAAGGGTTAAAGTGTAATACAGAGAAAGGTGGAAGGGGAGAGAAGAGAGGAGGAAAGGGTGATAAAGCAACGTAAAAGACGGAGAACGAAAACAGAAGAGAGAGAGAATGTTAAACATAAAGAGAGGGGGGAAAGAGAAATACATAGAGAAAGAGGAGAATAAAGGAGAAGGAAGAGGGTTAAGCTAATACACAGAGAAAAAGGAGGAGGGCTGAAGGGTAACACAAAGAGAGGGGGAAGGGGAGATGAGTGAGGAGGAAAGAGTAAGAAAGCAACATAAAAAGACAAAGAGAGGGGAAAAAGAGAGAAAGAAAGAAGGAAAAAGAGATAGAAAAAGAGAAAGATATACAAAAACAGACGAAGAGAGAGAGTGAAAAAGAAAGAGTAAAAAATATAGAAAGAGAGAGAGAGAATGAAAAGAGATGTACATATATACATAAACATTTATATACACATATACATACAAATATATATATATATATATATATACATACACATATTTATACGTACACATATATACATATATAAACAGATACATAGATACATATACATAAATAAATACACATATATATACACATCCATACATACATACATACACGTACATATATACATATATAAACAGAGACATAGATACATATACATAAATAAATACACATATATATACACATCCATACATACATACACACACGTACATATATACATATATAAACAAAAACATAGATACATATTCATACATACAAAACTACATAGAGGTACACACATACATACACGCAAACATATACACATACATGTATGCATACATAAAAGCGCACACACATACATATATATATATATACATACATATTGAATTTTTTTGAATTTTTAGGGATTTAAATTAAATTAATTTTAAATATTTTCTCTCCATTTTTTAAAATACTTTTTAAAATATTTTTTTAATGGCTGAAATATTTGTTTATTTGTAAAGAAAGGTTTTTCTGATTTCAATACGAAAATACAACCAAAAATTCTTATATTTTAATATGTTATTTTTTATTAATATAAAGATACTGAAAAAAATATTTACGTTTTAAAAGGTGATTATTTATGAAAAAATATGAAAAATATAAATATCTATTTTTTTAAACTTTTTTTTTATACGAAAATACAAAATATATATTTATATTTTAAAGGGATTTCTTAAAAGAAAAATGCATAGAAAAATTGGTTGGGGTTTCTTTATACAAAATTGAAAAAAAAAAAATTTTTTTTTCTGTGTTAAATGGGTTTTTTTAATACGAAAATACACACAAATAAAGATGTTTATGTTTTACAGAGGGGGGGGGGTACGAAAATTCACATCACAAACCACAAAAAATATTTATATTATGTTTATATTTATATTTAAGTTATTATTAGGAAAATATAGGAAAAAATTGCTTGTGTTTTAAATAAATCTAACAAAATATATAAGTGTAAACATTTATAGACAGACAGCGCTACCGGAAGTTGTGTGCGGGACTAACATTATATATTATTATTATTGTAGCATTGTCGTGACGAGGTCAGATCACTTTCGAACGCTACAGGTAGCAGGTAACCCAGTACAGTTTGTCAGTCTACCCAAACGAGCCCGTTCACTGTCGATTATACCTTGAGCTGCACCATCGCGAAACGTGCGACACGTATGAATAAATTTAATGACGTCTGAAATATATATATAAACATATATAAGCATGTATTTAGGTTTGTTTATAAAAACGGTAGAAACACACACTAATGTCTTACATATAACCCACAATCCGGTGACGTAGTACACACATAACAATAAGGAAGCTGAAGTAATAGTAGGAGGAGCATAAATGAATGATAGGTGCCTCGACCACCACCGCTGCCACCATCACATTAACAGGGAGGTGTAGGCGGAGGAGGAAGTAAATCAAAGGAATAAGAAAGAACTAATGAAAGAGAGGAGAGAGAAGAGAAAGGTATAAACTAAATGAGGAAGGAGGAGGTAAATTGTATAAAGGAAGGAGAAAAAGAAGAAAAAAGAAAAGAAAACAGTAGGAGTAGAAGGAAGAGGTATATTAACAATTGGAGGAGAAGGAAGAGGTACGTTAACAATTGGAGGAGAAGGAAGAAGTACGTTAAAAGAAGAAGGAGAAGAGACAGGTTGATTGAGTAAGGAAGGAGAAGCGAGAGGTAAAGGAAGAGGTTAGCTAAATGACGGAGAGGCAAGAGTGGAAAGGGTTAATAAATAAGAAGGAAGAGGTACATTAACAATTGGAGGAGAAGGAAGAGGTACATTAAACGACGAAGGAGAAAGAAACAAGTTGATTGAGAAAGGAAGGAGGAGCGAGAGATTAACTAATAGAGGGAGAGGAAGGAAGAGGTGCATTAATAGACGAAGGAGAAGAGACAGGTTGATTGAGTAAGGAAGGAGAAGCGAGAGGTAAAGGAAGAGGTTAACTAATAGACGGAGAGGCAAGAGATGAAGGAATAGGAAAGGGTTAATAAACAGGGAGGGGAAGGAAGAGGTACATTAACAATTGGAGGTGAAGGAAGAGGTGCATTAATGGACGAAGGAGAAGAGACAGGTTGATTGAGTAAGGAAGGAGAAGCGAGAGGTAAAGAAAGAGGTTAACTAATAGAGGGAGAGGCAAGAGATGAAGGAAGAGGTATATACACAGAAGAAGGAGAAGGAAAGTGTTAATAATCAGAGAGAGAGTGTGGGGGGGGGGGAAGGAAGATGTGAAATAAAGAGAAAGGAGCAACGGGAGGCGTAGGAAGAGATGATGATTTTTTTTAAAAAACAAATAGAGGAGTAACAAGAGGTATTATAAAAGAGAGGGAGTAGCAAGAGTGGAAGGAAGAGGTAATAAAAGCGACGGAGAAGTAGAAAGAGAGGTGCCTTAAGAGCGGAAGAAGGTGTCGAAGGTGGCAGCGGCGGCGATGGCGGAAACGGAAGCGGAAGTGGACGATGTCATGTGACCATCTGGTTGCTAGCAAACACCGACAACTCTGTCCGTTGTTGTTCTGTCTGTGGAATTGAGGTAATGTCGACGCAACATTTTACCTCCGGCTGTTCTGTTTCTGTTACTTACCTGTTACACCTGTCAGTTGTAATTAAACCCGGCCCAGCTGCAGCAGACTCCGCCCTTCAGTGGTGACCCCCTCTTTCTCCTCCACAGGTGAGTACCTTTGCCTGCTGTTGCTCCTCCTTCTTCCGCTTCGCCTTCGCCTTGCCTTTCTTCCTTGCGGGGGGGTCGGTAAAATAAAGTACCAGTAATACACTAGGGTAATTGCTGGCCTTGTGCCCCCCCCCCCAAAAAAAGTAGAAACGTTTATTACAGGGTCAGTAAAATAAAGTACCAGTAATACACTGGGGTAATTGCTGGCCTTGTGCCCCCAACATTAGAAACATTTAATACGGGGTCGGTAAAATAAGGTACCAGTAATACACTGGAGTAATTGCTGGCCTTGTGCCCCCCCCCCCCCCCCCCCCCCAGTAGAAACAGTTATTACGGGGTCAGTAAAATAAAGTACCAGTAATACAGCCCACACTGTAAAGTGGTCGTGGAGGTGCCACGGCAAAAAAGCACCCAGCACTCACTGTAAAGTGGTCGTGGAGGTGCCACAGCAAAAAAGCACCCACCACTCACTGTAAAGTGGTTGTGGAGGTGCCACGGTAAAAAAGCACCCAGCACCCACTGTAAAGTGGTCGTGGAGGTGCCACGGCAAAAAAGCACCCAGCACTCACTGTAAAGTGGTCGTGGAGGTGCCACAGCAAAAAAGCACCCACCACTCACTGTAAAGTGGTTGTGGAGGTGCCACGGTAAAAAAGCACCCAGCACCCACTGTAAAGTGGTTGTGGAGGTGCCACGGTAAAAAAGCACCCAGCACTCACTGTAAAGTGGTCTTGGAGGTGCCACGGCAAAAAAGCACCCAGCACTCACTGTAAAGTGGTCTTGGAGGTGCCACGGCAAAAAAGCACCCAGCACTCACTGTAAAGTGGTCGTGGAGGTGCCAGGGCAAAAAAGCACCCAGCCCTCACTGTAAAGTGGTCGTGGAGGTGCCACGGCAAAAAAGCACCCAGCACCCACTGTAAAGTGGTTGTGGAGGTGCCACGGTAAAAAAGCACCCAGCACTCACTGTAAAGTGGTCTTGGAGGTGCCACGGCAAAAAAACACCCAGCACTCACTGTAAAGTGGTCGTGGAGGTGCCAGGGCAAAAAAGCACCCAGCCCTCTCTGTAAAGTGGTCGTGGAGGTGCCACGGCAAAAAAGCACCCAGCACTCACTGTAAAGTGGTCGTGGAGGTGCCAAGGCAAAAAAGCACCCATCACTCACTGTAAAGTGGTCGTGGAGGTGCCACGGCAAATAAAAGCACCCAGCACTCACTGTAAATGAGGTTGGTGTTAGGAAGGGCATCCAGCTGTAGAAATCAAGCCAGAACCAGTTCCCGTCCCACCCTTGCAAGCAGGGAAAAGCAGACGTAAAAGAAAAAAAAAATGAAATAACGAATATTCTATGCCCTCTGTGTCTCTCTCTTGCAGTCCCCACTAAAATGTCCAGCCACAAGAACAACAACAACAACCACCACAACGAAGATGGCAGCGTTAAGCTGCGAGTGTCCGGCTCTCAGATGACAGTGCTCTCGTCTCCCTGCCGCACACCGGTTGCTAAGCAACTCAGAAGCCACAGCTCCGTCAACGAGATGGACAAAAAGCTGGTTTGTTATGTTTCTTTTAGATATTCTTTTATATATATATATATATATTGTTTTCAGTCACTAGACTGTGCCCAGGCTGGGGCACTGCCTTCATTTAGTCAACCATATCAGCTGCAGTAAAATTATGATGGAAGGTTTTTAGATAAATATAAACACTTTAACCCTTTCATTTCCATATTTCTAATGGGACATAGCTTAACAAAGGTTCTTACATAAATATAAACACTTTAACCCTTTCATTGCCATATTTCTAATGGAACATAGCTTAACAAAGATTCTTACATAAATATAAACACTTTAACCCTTTCATTACCATATTTCTAATGGGACATAACTTAACAAAGGTTCTTACATAAAATTATCATGGAAGGTGTTTAGATAAATATAAACACTTTAATCCTTTCATTGCCATATTTCTAGTGGGACATAGCTTAACAAAGGTTCCTGCATAAATATAAACACGTTAACCCTTTCATTCCATGTTTCTAATGAAATCTTTATTAAATGTTAATAATGGTCAAACATCTTTTGTTTCCATAGAAACGATCGCTGTCTGCCAAAAGTAATTATTCGGTAATTTCAGACACATCAAGAAGAAGAGCAGGTACGACTGGCAGACATGTTTATCTCCCTTTAATCGTTATCAGCCACCGGGCGGTTTTTTTTTTTGCTAGTATATGTAGTGTGTATATTGGATATATGCAGATATATATGTGGAGGCATATGGCTTAGTGGTTAGAGCATTGGCCTTGCAATCGAAAGGTTGTGAGTTCAATTCTCAGACTGGGTGATGTGTTGTTTCCTTGAGCAAGACACTTTATTTCACATTGCTCCAGTTTACTCAGCTGTAGAAATGAGATGATAGGGACTGGGGTCCCTATCGTTCCACTGTAAAGTGGTTGTGGAGGTGCCACGGCAAAAAAGCACCCAGCACTCACTGTAAAGTGGTCATGGAGGTGCCACGGCAAAAAAAGCACCCAGCACTCACTGTAAAGTGGTCATGGAGGTGCCACGGCAAAAAAAGCACCCAGCACTCACTGTAAAGTGGACGTGGAGGTGCCACGGCAAAAAAAAGCACCCAGCACTCACTGTAAAGTGGACGTGGAGGTGCCACGGCAAAAAAAGCACCCAGCACTCACTGTAAAGTGGACGTGGAGGTGCCACGGCAAAAAAAGCACCCAGCACTCACTGTAGAGTGGTCGTGGAGGTGCCACGGCAAAAAAGCACCCAGCACTCACTGTAAAGTGGTCATGGAGGTGCCACAGCAAAAAAGCACCCAGCCCATACTGTAAAGTGGTCGTGGAGGTGCCACGGCAAAAAAGCACCCAGCACTCACTGTAAAGTGGTCGTGGAGGTGCCACAGCAAAAAAGCACCCAGCACTCACTGTAAAGTGGACGTGGAGGTGCCACGGCAAAAAAAGCACCCAGCACTCACTGTAAAGTGGTCGTGGAGATGCCACAGCAAAAAAGCACCCAGCACTCACTGTAAAGTGGTCGTGGAGGTACCACAGCAAAAAAGCACCCAGCCCTCACTGTAAAGTGGTCGTGAAGGTGCCACGGCAAAAAAGCACCCAGCCCTCACTGTAAAGTGGTCGTGGAGGTGCCACAGCAAAAAAGCACCCAGCCCTCACTGTAAAGTGGTCGTGAAGATGCCACGGCAAAAAAAGCACCCAGCACTCACTGTAAAGTGGACGTGGAGGTGCCACGGCTAAAAAGCACCCAGCACTCACTGTAAAGTGGTCGTGGAGGTGCCACGGCAAAAAAAGCACCCAGCCCACACTGTAAATGAGGTTGGTGTTAGGAAGGGCATCCAGCTGTAGAAATCAAGCCAGAATCAGTTCCCGTCCCACCCTTGCAAGCAGGGAAAAGCGGACGTAAAATGATAATGATGATGATGATGATGATGATGATACGTATGCAGTAGATATAGGGGGAAATTTGACGGTGGTTCTTATCTCAGAATCAGTAGAGGAGCTAGAGAATAAACTCTGGCTATGGAAACAGCAGTTGGAATTAAGAGGACTGAGAGTGAACCTAGCTGAGACAAAAGGTTTGGTCCTCAGCCCACTTCTGTTCTTGGGGCTCTAACAGAGGAGTTTAACTGGCTGTCCATGGGAACTTCTCTGTGCTGAAGATCTGGTTCTTATAGCAGAATCAGTAGAGGAGCTAGAGAATAAACTCTGGCTATGGAAACAGCAGTTGGAAGCAAGAGGACTGAGAGTGAACCTAGCTGAGACAAAAGGTTTGGTCCTCAGCCCACTTCTGTTCTTGGAGCCCTAACAGAGGAGTTTAAGACTGGCTGTCCATGGGAACTTCTCTGTGCTGAAGATCTGGTTCTTATAGCAGAATCAGTAGAGGAGCTAGAGAATAAACTCTGGCTATGGAAACAGCAGTTGGAATTAAGAGGACTGAGAGTGAACCTAGCTGAGACAAAAGGTTTGGTCCTCAGCCCACTTCTGTTCTTGGAGCCCTAACAGAGGAGTTTAAGACTGGCTGTCCATGGGAACTTCTCTATGCTGAAGATCCGGTTCTTATAGCAGAATCAGTAGAGGAGCTAGAGAATAAACTCTGGCTATGGAAACAGCAGTTGGAATTAAGAGGACTGAGAGTGAACCTAGCTGAGACAAAAGGTTTGGTCCTCAGCCCACTTCTGTTCTTGGAGCCCTAACAGAGGAGTTTAAGACTGGCTGTCCATGGGAACTTCTCTGTGCTGAAGATCTGGTTCTTATAGCAGAATCAGTAGAGGAGCAAGAGGACTGGGAGTGAACCTAAATAAACCCCTGCGTTTTCTTATTTCAGACACAAATGTTCCCTACATATTAAGGGCCAGTTACCAGTGCCCACACCTCACAGTAAACCCCTAAATTTCTATAAATTTTCTCATTACAAACACCACTGTTCCCTACATGTTAGGGCTCTCACCTCACAGTAAACCCCTAAATTTCTATAAATTTTCTCATTACAAACACCACTGCTCCTTACATGTTAGGGCCCACACCTCACAGTAAACCCCTAAATTTCTATAAATTTTCTCATTACAAACACCACTGCTCCCTACATGTTAGGGCCCACACCTCACAGTAAACCCCAAAATTTCTATAAATTTTCTCATTACAAACACCACTGCTCCCTACATGTTAGGGCTCTCACCTCACAGTAAACCCCTAAATTTCTATAAATTTTCTCATTACAAACACCACTGCTCCCTACATGTTAGGGCCCACACCTCACAGTAAACCCCAAAATTTCTATAAATTTTCTCATTACAAACACCACTGTTCCCTACATGTTAGGGCTCTCACCTCACAGTAAACCCCTAAATTTCTATAAATTTTCTCATTACAAACACCACTGCTCCCTACATGTTAGGGCCCACACCTCACAGTAAACCCCTACATTTTCTGTCATTTCTTCTTACAGATTCCAATATCTCTCCCAGTAACCTCCTCCTTCACAGTTCTGCGCCTCGGTCAGATGTCAGCACCAAAACAGGTAGAGGCATGGAGAAACCCTCTAAATTTCAACCCAGAAGGTATGTATTCTATTGCCATAAACCCCTCCTGTTCATTAACCTTTTTTGTACGGAAACTACCCGTATTAATAATAACTAGCAGGAAAACCGCCCTCAGGTGGTTTTCCTGCTAGCATGTGTAGTGTGTATATTGATATTATACGCAAGTATATATACATGAAGATACGATACATCATCATCATCATTTTACGTCTGCTTTTCCCTGCTTGCAAGGGTGGGACGGGAACTGATTCTGGCTTGATTTCTACAGCTGGATGCCCTTCCTAACACCAACCTCATTTACAGTGAGTGCTGGGTGCTTTTTTGCTGTGGCACCTCCACGACCACTCTACAGTGAGTGCTGGGTGCTTTTTTGCCGTGGCACCTCCACAACCACTTTACAGTGAGTGCTGGGTGCTTTTTTGCCGTGGCACCTCCACGACCACTCTACAGTGAGTGCTGGGTGCTTTTTTGCTGTGGCACCTCCACGACCACTCTACAGTGAGTGCTGGGTGCTTTTTTGCTGTGGTACCTCCACGACCACTTTACAGTGAGTGCTGGGTGCTTTTTTGCCGTGGCACCTCCACAACCACTTTACAGTGAGTGCTGGGTGCTTTTTTGCTGTGGCACCTCCACGACCACTTTACAGTGAGTGCTGGGTGCTTTTTTTGCCGTGGCACCTCCACGATCACTCTACAGTGAGTGCTGGGTGCTTTTTTGCAGTGGCACTTCCACGACCACTTTACAGTGGAATGATAGGGACCCCAGTCCCTATCATCTCATTTCTACAGCTGAGTAAACTGGAGCAATGTGAAATAAAGTGTCTTGCTCAAGGAAACAACACATCACCCAGTCTGAGAATTAAACTCACAACCTTTCGATTGCAAGGGTAATGCTCTAACCACTAAGCCATGTGCCTCCATGTTCTATGATACTAAACTGTTTATTTTAAAGTGTTTATATTTATCTAAAAATATTTCCATCATAATTTTATGTAAGAACCTTTGTTCAGTTATGCTCCATTAAAAATATGTAATGAAAGGGTTAAAGATAATGTGGTCCTAGATGCACCATGCCTTTCTTCTGTCTTTTACAGTGATGTCTTCACGTTATTGTTTGGTGACAACAACACCAACAAAAACAACAACAACAACACCACCAAACAGAAGCTAAGGACTAATTCAGACAGGCTGTCAAAAAAATCACACCAATGCTGCAATTCGGTGAGTTTACTACTGTCTGTCAGTCTGTCCCTTAACCCTTTTTTATTTACATTACTCTATATATACTATTGTATTGTCACAGTAAAGGCTTTACCTCACATAATATCTCACATAACATTTACATTACTCTATATATACTATTGTATTGTCACAGTAAAGGCTTTACCTCACATAATACCTCACATAACATTTACATTACTCTATATATACTATTGTATTGTCACAGTAAAGGCTTTACCTCACATAATATCTCACATAACATTTACATTACTCTATATATACTATTGTATTGTCACAGTAAAGGCTTTACCTCACATAATATCTCACATAACATTTACATTACTCTATATATACTATTGTATTGTCACAGTAAAGGCTTTACCTCACATAATATCTCACATAACATTTACATTACTCTATATATACTATTGTATTGTCACAGTAAAGGCTTTACCTCACATAATATCTCACATAACATTTACATTATTCTATATATACTATTGTATTGTCACAGTAAAGGCTTTACCTCACATAATACCTCACATAACATTTACATTACTCTATATATACTATTGTATTGTCACAGTAAAGGCTTTACCTCACATAATATCTCACATAACATTTACATTACTCTATATATACTATTGTATTGTCACAGTAAAGGCTTTACCTCACATAATATCTCACATAACATTTACATTACTCTATATATACTATTGTATTGTCACAGTAAAGGCTTTACCTCACATAATATCTCACATAACATTTACATTACTCTATATATACTATTGTATTGTCACAGTAAAGGCTTTACCTCACATAATATCTCACATAACATTTACATTACTCTATATATACTATTGTATTGTCACAGTAAAGGCTTTACCTCACATAATACCTCACATAGCATTTACATTACTCTATATATACTATTGTATTGTCACAGTAAAGGCTTTACCTCACATAACATTTACATTACTCTATATATACTATTGTATTGTCACAGTAAAGGCTTTACCTCACATAATACCTCACATAACATTTACATTACTCTATATATACTATTGTATTGTCACAGTAAAAGCTTTACCTCACATAATATCTCACATAACATTTACATTACTCTATATATACTATTGTATTGTCACAGTAAAGGCTTTACCTCACATAACATTTACATTACTCTATATATACTATTGTATTGTCACAGTAAAGGCTTTACCTCACATAATATCTCACATAACATTTACATTACTCTATATATACTATTGTATTGTCACAGTAAAGGCTTTACCTCACATAATATCTCACATAACATTTACATTACTCTATATATACTATTGTATTGTCACAGTAAAGGCTTTACCTCACATAATATCTCACATAACATTTACATTACTCTATATATACTATTGTATTGTCACAGTAAAGGCTTTACCTCACATAATATCTCACATAACATTTACATTACTCTATATATACTATTGTATTGTCACAGTAAAGTCTTTACCTCACATAATACCTCACATAACATTTACATTACTCTATATATACTATTGTATTGTCACAGTAAAGGCTTTACCTCACATAATATCTCACATAACATTTACATTACTCTATATATACTACTGTATTGTTACAGTAAAGGCTTTACCTCACATAATATCTCACATAACATTTACATTACTCTATATATACTATTGTATTGTCACAGTAAAGGCTTTACCTCACATAATACCTCACATAACATTTACATTACTCTATATATACTATTGTATTGTCACAGTAAAGGCTTTACCTCACATAATATCTCACATAACATTTACATTACTCTATATATACTATTGTATTGTCACAGTAAAGGCTTTAC
Organism: Eledone cirrhosa; assembly: GCA_964016885.1. Lineage (NCBI taxonomy): Eukaryota > Metazoa > Mollusca > Cephalopoda > Octopoda > Eledonidae > Eledone > Eledone cirrhosa. The sequence continues at coordinate 20,591,706 of OZ024766.1, read as the reverse complement.
CTCACATAATATCTCACATAGCATTTACATTACTCTATATATACTATTGTATTGTCACAGTAAAGGCTTTACCTCACATAATATCTCACATAACATTTACATTACTCTATATATACTATTGTATTGTCACAGTAAAGGCTTTACCTCACATAATACCTCACATAACATTTACATTACTCTATATATACTATTGTATTGTCACAGTAAAGGCTTTACCTCACATAATATCTCACATAACATTTACATTACTCTATATATACTATTGTATTGTCACAGTAAATTATTATTATTATTAAATAAAAGTACCAGTAATTTACTGGGTAATTGCTGGCCTTGTGCCAAAAAGTACAAAGAATTATTATTATTATAATTGTCAGGAGTTGCCACCAGGCGCGGTGTCCACCTCAGGGGCAAGTGTCAAGAACATGTCCCGACGGAAGTGCAGCAAAGGGGAGGTAACTGAAGACAAGCACTTTCTGAATGGTGTCAGTTTTAGCTCAGACGAATCTGTTGTGGATTTGAAGATGGGGGATATTCTGTCGCATTACATAAGCAAGACTGACAAATTGAACAGCTCGAGAAATAGGTGAGTATATATGTCTCTATATAATATATAATATAATGAAATTATTGTGTGTACAGTGCTCAGGTGCACTACAACTCATCAAAGGTGCATGTGTAGTACATAGAATAATGTAGAAATGTCAGGGAAGTGAACAGTGTATGAGTCATGATATACATGTGTGTATGTGTGTGGAGGGGGAACATTAGGTGTAGTGTTGGCGAATCTCAGGAAACATGGAGGTTTTAAAGGATGCATCAGTTGTTAGCTGTCGAGACACTGCATCCTTTAAAACCTCCATGGAACAAACTACCTGCATCGGTTGTTAAAATGATGCAGGTAGTTTGTTCCATGGCGGTTTTAAAGGATGCAGTGTCTCGACAGCTAACAACTGATGCAGGTAGTTTGTTCGATGGAGGTTTTAAAGGATGCAGTGTCTCGACAGCTAACAACTGATGCAGGTAGTTTGTTCCATGGAGGTTTTAAAGGATGCAGTGTCTCGACACCTAACAACTGATGCAGGCAGTTTGTTCCATGGAGGTTTTAAAGGATGCAGTGTCTCAACAGCTAACAACTGATGCAGGTAGTTTGTTCCATGGAGGTTTTAAAGGATGCAGTGTCTCAACAGCTAACAACTGATGCAGGGAGTTTGTTCCATGAAGGTTTTAAAGGATGCAGTGTCTCGACAGCTAACAACTGATGCAGGTAGTTTGTTCCATGGAGGTTTTAAAGGATGCAGTGTCTCGACAGCTAACAACTGATGCAGGGAGTTTGTTCCATGGAGGTTTTAAAGGATGCAGTGTCTCGACAGCTAACAACTGATGCAGGGAGTTTGTTCCATGGAGGTTTTAAAGGATGCTGTGTCTCGACAGCTAACAACTGATGCAGGGAGTTTGTTCCATGGAGGTTTTAAAGGATGCAGTGTCTCGACAGCTAACAACTGATGCAGGGAGTTTGTTCCATGGAGGTTTTAAAGGATGCAGTGTCTCGACAGCTAACAACTGATGCAGGGAGTTTGTTCCATGGAGGTTTTAAAGGATGCTGTGTCTCGACAGCTAACAACTGATGCAGGGAGTTTGTTCCATGGAGGTTTTAAAGGATGCAGTGTCTCGACAGCTAACAACTGATGCAGGGAGTTTGTTCCATGGAGGTTTTATATGTACATATATATATATATTTCTATTGCAGCTTTTTTGAAAGCCAGAGAACTGCTGTGTTTAGCATGGACGCAATACTGAACACCGCGGGCAACACCCAGCACCACCTAGTGAGTAGTTCTTGTACTACACCTCGCAGCGACAACACCCAACGCCACCTGGTGAGCAGTCCTGGTACTACACCTCGCAGCGACAACGCCCAGCGCCACCTGGTGAGCAGTCCTGGTACTACAGCTCGCAGCGACAACACCCAGCGCCACCTGGTGAGCAGTCCTGGTACTACAGCTCGCAGCGACAACACCCAGCGCCACCTGGTGAGCAGTCCTGGTACGACACCTCGCAGCGACAACACCCAACGCCACCTGGTGAGCAGTCCTGGTACTACACCTCGCAGCGACAACGCCCAGCGCCACCTGGTGAGCAGTCCTGGTACTACAGCTCGCAGCGACAACACCCAGCGCCACCTGGTGAGCAGTCCTGGTACTACAGCTCGCAGCGACAACACCCAGCGCCACCTGGTGAGCAGTCCGTGTGCTATGGTTGACAGCGACAGTAGTCAGCGCACCCTGGTGGCCAACACTTCCTCTACTACGGTTCACAGAAGCCATAATCAGCGCAACCTGTTGGCCAGTCCGTGTACTATGCCACACAGTATCAACACCCAGCACCCCCAGGTGGCCAGTCTGTGCACTACGCCACACAGTGTCAACACCCAGCACCCCCAGGTGGCCAGTCCGTGTACTATGCCACACAGTGTCAACAGCCAGCACCCCCAGGTGGCCAGTCTGTGCACTACACCACACAATGTCAACAGCCAGCACCCCCAGGTGGCCAGTCTGTGCACTACACCACACAATGTCAACAGCCAGCGCCCCCTGGTGGCCACCAGTCCTGCTACCACACCACACACTCTCAACAGCCAGCGCCACCTGGTGGCCACCAGTCCAGCTACCACACCACACACTCTCAACAGCCAGCGCCACCTGGTGGCCACCAGTCCAGCTACCACACCACACACTCTCAACAGCCAGCGCCCCCTGTCGGCCACCAGCCTTGCTACCACGCCACACACTGTCAACAGCCAGCGCCCCCTGTCGGCCACCAGCCTTGCTACGACACCACACACTCTCAACAGCCAGCGCCCCCTGGTGGCCACCAGTCCTGCTACCACGCCGCACACTCTCAACAGCCAGCGCCCCCTGTCGGCCACCAGCCTTGCTACCACGCCGCACACTCTCAACCACATTGCCAACAACAAGACTTCCCAAGCTATGACACCTCAGACGAAAGCTTCTCTGTCCAACATTGAGAACTCCTGTCGGAATTTTAAACCCAAAGCCCCAGTAAACCAGGTGAGTGAGCCCTTCAGATTTCTTGACATTTTTTTTTTTTTTTTCAGCTAATTTCCTGAGACAGAAACACCTTTTTTTCAACCCCTAAACCCCAAAAGCCCAGAAACTCACCTTAATTATTTTAGTTTTGTCCTCAATCCATCTCTCACGTCGAAGTTTCTTGTATATATAGGTGTGTATATATGTGTGTGTATATATGTAGGTGTGTGTGTGTGTGTATATGTGTGTGTATATGTAGGTGTGTGTATGTGTGTGTGTATATATGTGTGTGTATATATATATGTGTGTATGCATATATATATATATATATATAGGTGTGTATATATGTGTGTGTATATATATGTGTGTGTATATATATAGGTGTGTATATGTGTGTGTGTGTATATATATATGTGTGTATATATGTGTATGCATATATATATATATATAGGTGTGTATATATGTGTGTGTATATATATATACGAGCAAGACACCCCGAAACCCCGAACCCCCCCCCCCCACTCTGAAACCCCCAAAGCCCAGAAACTCACCTTAATTATCTTAGTTTTGTCCTCAATCCATCTCTCACGTTGAAGTTTCTTGTATATATAGGTGTGTATATATAGGTGTGTATATATGTGTGTGTATATATGTAGGTGTGTGTGTGTGTGTGTGTGTATATGTGTGTGTGTGTATAGGTGTGTATATGTGTGTGTGTATATATGTGTGTGTATATATATATGTGTGTATGCATATATATATATATATAGGTGTGTATATATGTGTGTGTATATATATATGTGTGTATGCATATATATATATATATATAGGTGTGTATATATGTGTGTGTATATATATAGGTGTGTATATGTGTGTGTGTGAATATATATATGTGTGTATATATGTGTATGCATATATATATATAGGTGTGTATATATGTGTGTGTATATATATAGGTGTGTATATGTGTGTGTGTGTATATATATATGTGTATATATGTGTATGCATATATATATATAGGTGTGTGTGTATATATATATACGAGCAAGACACCCTGAAACCCCAGAAGCCTTAGAAACCCCGAAACCCCGAACCCCCCCCCCCCCACACACACACTCTGAAACCCCCAAAGCCCAGAAACTCACCTTAATTATCTTAGTTTTGTCCTCAATCCATCTCTCACGTTGAAGTTTCTTGTATATATAGGTGTGTATATATGTGTGTGTATATATGTAGGTGTGTGTGTGTGTATAGGTGTGTGTATATAGGTGTGTGTGTGTGTGTATATGTCTGTGTGTATATATGTAGGTGTGTGTGTGTGTATATGTGTGTGTGTGTGTATAGGTGTGTGTGTGTGTGTATATGTGTGTATATATGTGTATGCATATATATATATAGGTGTGTGTGTATATATATGTGTGTATATATATATATATATACGAGCAAGACACCCCCGAAACCCCGAAACCCCCCCCCCCACTCTGAAACCCCCAAAGCCCAGAAACTCACCTTAATTATCTTAGTTTTGTCCTCAATCCATCTCTCACGTCGAAGTTTCTTGTATATATATAGGTGTGTATATATGTGTGTGTATATATGTAGGTGTGTGTGTGTGTGTATATGTGAGTGTCTGTGTATAGGTGTGTATATGTGTGTGTGTATATATGTGTGTGTATATATATATGTGTGTATATATGTGTATGCATATATATATATAGGTGTGTGTGTATATATATGTGTGTATATATATATATATATGAGCAAGACACCCTGAAATCCCAGAAACCCCGAACCCCCCCCCCCCCCCCCCACTCTGAAACCCCCAAAGCGTAGAACTCACCTTAATTATCTTAGTTTTGTCCTCAATCCATCTCTCACGTCGAAGTTTCTCAGATGTGACTGAGATTTCTCTAAACTTCTTCAGCTCTATGTTGTACCTTCAACCAGAAACACATAAGGGCAGAGTTTACCAGATTTATTTCATAAAGGGGTCACACAAAGCGAAACCTACAGTCAGTAGGCCCCTCTTAAACAAATACGAAAGGCCGGTTATATGATGCCTGTGTGAGGAGCACGATGTTGCATGGTAGTGAGACATGGGCAGCAAATAATAACGGGATATACGATACGTGGTATTCTGACTTGATGTAAAACCATTAATCTTTGACGTATAGAGTTACGGCCCTTGCCATTCTGAGTTCAAATCCCGCCGAGGTTAACTTTGCCTTTCATCCTTACGGGGTCGATAAAATAAAGTACCAGTAATGCACTGGGTAATTGCTGGCCTTGTGCCTAAAGTAGAAACAATTAATTATTATAATAACCCTCGTTATTATTTGGTTTATCTCGTTCAAATCCCGTCGAGGTTAACTTTGCCTTTCATCCTTACGGGGTCGATAAAATAAAGTACCAGTAATGTACTGGGTAATTGCTGGCCTTGTGTCAATGGTAGAAACAATTATTATTTGGTTTATCATGATAACGGCTGCACAAGTTATTGGTATGAGAGTAATGTCAACCCATGGTTATTAACGTAACAAATATTTTATTGATGGAGTGGTGTGTGCAGAAGAGTTAGGTCGTACCTGGATGTTTAATGTCCCAAAGAATGGACTGAACTGATTTGCACGTGAAGGTCCCATGGTGGGGATCCCATCACGTGGTTAATCACCAGAGTGTATCTATTGACCATCTGGTTTCTTCGAACGCCGCAGTTAGACTCTTTTATGACTTGGCAAGCTATTTAGAACGGTGGTTTAACCACTTTACTTCCCTCCGAAGAAGAGATATTATCTCGAAAATTAAGGATATTTAAATAAATTTAAGGTAAAAGACTAATTGTCAACAATATCTTTTGCATTTGCATTTATATTCTATGTCCATACCTGCATTGTTTTGGCTTTACAAATACAAACGTTTATATATATATATATATATATATATAATTTTTCATGTTATATATATATATATAATTTACATACAAAGATTAAAGTCATATATATATATATATATATATATATATAGTCTTAATGTAGATGAGATTCTACAGGACTAGAACTGTTTCATTCTTTAGAAATCATCAGGAATTCTAAAGAATGATAGTTCTAGTCCTGTAGAATCTCATCTATATTAAAACTTTTATACTCTGCTATGTATTGAGTGCCTTACTTACTGTGGTTACCTCCGATTCAACCCGGAATAACGTATATATATATATATATATATATATATATAAAGAAAAAGAGGTGAAATCGAAAATGCAACTGGAGTCTTATTTTTTTTTTTAAAATATATATATTTATTTGGTACCTTTACCGGTTTCGCAGTTCTTCTGCTTTTCAAAAGGTGAGTTGAGATGGAGGGTCTGTGGTTTTTCTCACTGTGGTTTTTCTCAGATGTGAGAAAAACCACAGACCCTCCATCTCAACTCACCTTTTGAAAAGCAGAAGAACTGCGAAACCGGTAAAGGAACCAAATAAATATATATATTTTTTTAAATAAGACTCCAGTTGCATTTTCGATTTCATCTTTTTTTCTTTATACTTCCACTCGTGTAGGACACCTCGGTTATTTTACATTTTGTAAAAAAGCCGCACTTTCTAATATATATATATACTTTGTAATTTACATACAAAGATTAAAGTCATATATATATATGTGTATATATATATATATATATATATATATATATTTCGTTTCTGAATTTGTTTAGCAAGATTCTTTATCTGAAAGCGTGTGTTGAAACCGATATTGTTATACTTTGGGAGGGTCATGTTGCCAATAAGAAACACACGCACCAGTTGCTTTCACTTCAATTTATTATAATAAATTTATAAATTTAGGAATAAATCTATAAATTTCTGGTTGGTTGGTTGGTTCCACAACCAGATAGTTGTTTATACATAGTCATAGTTCTTTCGTCATACACTCTGTGACCTCTTCAGTGACTGGGGATTCCTTTCTTTGTTCTGAAGAGGTCACAGAGTGTGTGACGAAAGAACTATGACTAGGTATAAACAACTATCTGGTTGTGGAACCAACCAACCAACCAGAAATTTATAAATTTATTATAATAAATTGAAGTGAAAGCAACTGGTGTGTGTGTTTCTTATTGGCAACATGACCCTCCCAAAGTATAACTATATATATATGTATATATATATATATATATATACACACACCTGTATGTTTATTTTTTCTGTCTATTCAGGTGAGAAAAGGCTCCAACTCCAACCAATCGGAAATATCGAACACTTTCATTGATTCCATCTTTACGCTGTGTAACCCAGTCAGCAGTGGGAAACCTGCCACCCCCAAGGCCAGCCCCCCGGGGCATAGACTGAGCAAGGGGGAGACGACGAACCAGTGCTTAAACCACGACGACCCCAAATCGCTCGTGAGCAGCGGCGCAAACAACTGCCCGCCGTCGTCGTCGGCGGCCCGGGGGACGCGCGGCGTGCCCACGCACCCCGGGGGTGACGGCGAAAGTCCGACGCTCGGCGGAGGAGGCTTGCCGGCGGCGGTGGCTCCTCGGACGAAGTGCCGCCGCCGCCCCCCGACGACCGACTTGGAGGAGCGCATCGCCGCACGCAGCATCCAGAGGTGGTATCGGCGCCACAGGGTGCGACGGAAGGCGTGCGAGGCGGCGATGAAGCGGCTGCTCGCCCAGAAGCGGGCGGAGGTCGTGCAGCGGCAACAGAAGGGCAAGGAGGAGGGGGGGCAGCCCGCGACCCCCCCTGCGGCCCTCGCGACCCCCCCGGCCCCCCCCCGTGGCGCGGGCCCGCGGCGGGAAGAGGTGGAACCAGAGCAGCGTGGAGGAGCGGGAGATGCTGAAGGAGGTGCGGGCGGAGGAGAGCAGGAAGAGAGTGATGCAGGTAAATAAATATGGCCGCCGTTTCCATCATCATCATCATCATCATCATCTTCGTTTATATTGTCAGCAACCTTTGTTGAGTTACGTCCCACTAGAAATATGTAAGAACCTATGTTAAGTTATGTTCCACTAGCACTAGAAATATTTAAATATTTAAGAACCTTTGTTGAGTTATGTTCCATTAGAAATATTTAAATATGTAAGAACCTATGTTAAGTTATGTCCCAGTAGAAATATGTGAGAACCTTTGTTAAGTTATGTTCCACTAGAAATATTTAAATATGTAAGAACCTTTGTTGAGTTATGTTCCACTAGAAATATTTAAATATTTAAGAACCTTTGTTGAGTTATGTTCCATTAGAAATATTTAAATATGTAAGAACCTATATTAAGTTATGTTCCACTAGAAATATGTAAGAACCGCTGTTAAGTTATGTTCCACTAGAAATATTTAAATATGTAAGAACCTATGTTAAGTTATGTCCCACTAGAAATATTTAAGAACCTTTGTTGAGTTATGTTCCACTAGAAATATGTAAGAACCTTTGTTGAGTTATGTTCCAGTAGAAATATGTAAGAACCTATATTAAGTTATGTTCCAGTAGAAATATTTAAGAACCGCTGTTAAGTTATGTTCCACTAGAAATATTTAAATATTTAAGAACCTTTGTTGAGTTATGTTCCACTAGAAATATGTGAGAACCTATGTTGAGTTATGTCCCAGTAGAAATATGTAAGAACCTATGTTAAGTTATGTTCCACTAGAAATATGTAAGAACCTTTGTTAAGTTATGTTCCACTAGAAATATGTAAGAACCTTTGTTGAGTTATGTTCCACTAGAAATATGTAAGAACCTATGTTAAGTTATGTCCCACTAGAAATATTTAAGAACCTATGTTAAGTTATGTTCCACTAGAAATATTTAAGAACCTATGTTAAGTTATGTTCCACTAGAAATATTTAAGAACCTATGTTAAGTTATGTTCCACTAGAAATATTTAAATATTTAAGAACCTATGTTAAGTTATGTTCCACTAGAAATATTTAAATATTTAAGAACCTATGTTAAGTTATGTTCCACTAGAAATATTTAAATATTTAAGAACCTATTTTAAGTTATGTTCCACTAGAAATATGTAAGAACCTTTGTTGAGTTATGTTCCACTAGAAATATGTAAGAACCTCTGTTAAGTTATGTTCCACTAGAAATATTTAAATATTTAAGAACCTATGTTAAGTTATGTTCCACTAGAAATATTTAAATATTTAAGAACCTTTGTTGAGTTATGTTCCACTAGAAATATTTAAATATGTAAGAACCTATGTTAAGTTATGTTCCATTAGAAATATTTAAATATGTAAGAACCTATGTTAAGTTATGTTCCATTAGAAATATTTAAATATGTAAGAACCTATGTTGAGTTATGTTCCACTAGAAATATGTGAGAACCTTTGTTAAGTTATGTTCCACTAGAAATATTTAAATATTTAAGAACCTTTGTTGAGTTATGTTCCACTAGAAATATGTGAGAACCTTTGTTGAGTTATGTTCCACTAGAAATATGTAAGAACCTATGTTGAGTTATGTTCCAGTAGAAATATTTAAGAACCTATGTTAAGTTATGTTCCACTAGAAATATTTAAATATTTAAGAACCTTTGTTGAGTTATGTTCCACTAGAAATATTTAAATATTTAAGAACCTATGTGAAGTTATGTCCCAGTAGAAATATGTAAGAACCTTTGTTAAGTTATGTCCCATTAGAAATATGGCAATGAAAGGGTTAAAGTGTTTATATTTGTGTAAGAACCTATGTTAAGTTATGTTCCACTAGAAATATGTAAGAACCTTTGTTAAGTTATGTTCCACTAGAAATATTTAAATATTTAAGAACCTTTGTTAAGTTATGTTCCACTAGAAATATTTAAATATTTAAGAACCTATGTTAAGTTATGTTCCACTAGAAATATGTAAGAACCTTTGTTAAGTTATGTCCCATTAGAAATATGGCAATGAAAGGGTTAAAGTGTTTATATTTGTGTAAGAACCTATGTTAAGTTATGTTCCACTAGAAATATGTAAGAACCTTTGTTAAGTTATGTTCCACTAGAAATATTTAAATATTTAAGAACCTTTGTTAAGTTATGTTCCACTAGAAATATTTAAATATTTAAGAACCTATGTTAAGTTATGTTCCACTAGAAATATGTAAGAACCTTTGTTAAGTTATGTTCCACTAGAAATATTTAAATATTTAAGAACCTATGTTAAGTTATGTTCCACTAGAAATATGTAAGAACCTTTGTTAAGTTATGTTCCACTAGAAACATGTAAGAACCTTTGTTAAGTTATGTTCCACTAGAAATATGTAAGAACCTATGTTAAGTTATGTTCCACTAGAAATATTTAAGAACCTATGTTAAGTTATGTTCCACTAGAAATATTTAAGAACCTTTGTTAAGTTATGTTCCACTAGAAATATGTAAGAACCTATGTTAAGTTATGTTCCACTAGAAACATGTAAGAACCTTTGTTAAGTTATGTCCCTGACTCTGTTTACTTCTTTCTCTTGGCAGCAAATGTACAAGAAGAGGGTTGAACGAAAAGAAGGGCCGACGCAGGGTCCCCCTGGCAGAGAGGAGCAGGCTGGCGCGTCCCAGGGCCCCACGTCCTCGCGCAGCGCGCACACCGTCGTCCTGAAACCTTCCAACCGTGCCAACCACCCCAGAAACAAGACTTCCACAGCCACCGCTACTAAAATTACTACTACTACTACTACTACTACTACTGCTACTGCTGCTACTGCTGCTGCTGCCACTACTACTGCTGCTGCTGCTACTACTGCTGCTGCTGCTGCCACTACTACTGCTACTGCTGCTACTACTACTGCTTCCCTCAGTAGTGGTAGTGGTGGTGGTGGTGGTGGTGGTAGTGGTGGTATCAGTGGTGGAGCTGCTGGTTACAGGAGCCTCAAGAAGCTTCCCGCCAACGAGCAGACACAGACGCCACCTGCGGTCCCGCGAAGCGGCGGCTCGGAGCGCCGGGACGGGATTTCAGAGACTGCAGCGTCGGCGTCGCTCTCGCCGCAAATGTCAAGCGTGAATTTTGGCTGCAGTGACGCTCCGTTCACGCTCGACTGCTTAAAGTTCACCGAGCCCTGCGACAACCGTCTCGAAGAGCTTTTCAAGGTTAGTTGCTGATGTTTTTCTTATTTTTTTTTTTTTTTTTCTTTTCCTCAATTAAACCAGTCGCATCTGGTCAGACCCCTCTCACCCCTTTCTGTTCAAACCGGCTGTAACCGGCCACTCATACTGATCTTTTGCTGATGTTTGTGCATTGCCCTATGTACCGTACATGCACTTTTTTGATGAGTTGTGGTGCACCTGGGCACTGTGCACAATATTTCATTATTGTTATTGTTATTATACCATGACTCATACACTGTTCATTTTCCTGACATTTGTACATTATTCTATGTACTATACATGCACCTTTGATGAGTTGTAGTGCACCTGAGCACTGTACACAATAATTTCATTATTATTATTATTATTATTATGACAATGCTGGTATCGGGATTAAAAGCTCCCAGTCCACACTGTAAAGTGGTCATGTAGGTGTCATGACAAAAAGCACCCAGTCCACACTGTAAAGTGGTCATGTAGGTGTCACAACAAATAGCACCCAGTCCACACTGTAAAGTGGTCATGTAGGTGTCACAACAAAAGGTACCCAGTCCACACTGTAAAGTGGTCATGTAGGTGTCACAACAAAAGGTACCCAGTCCACACTGTAAAGTGGTCATGTAGGTGTCACAACAAAAGGTACCCAGTCCACACTGTAAAGTGGTCATGTAGGTGACACGACAAACAGCACCCAGTCTACACTGTAAAGTGGTCGTGTAGGTGTCACAACAAACAGTACCCAGTCCACACTGTAAAGTGGTCATGTAGGTGTCACGACAAAAGGTACCCAGTCCACACTGTAAAGTGGTCATGTAGGTGTCACAACAAAAGGTACCCAGTCCACACTGTAAAGTGGTCATGTAGGTGTCATGACAAACAGCACCCAGTCTACACTGTAAAGTGGTCGTGTAGGTGTCACAACAAACAGTACCCAGTCCACACTGTAAAGTGGTCATGTAGGTGTCACAACAAAAAGTACCCAGTCCACACTGTAAAGTGGTCATGTAGGTGTCACAACAAAAGGTACCCAGTCCACACTGTAAAGTGGTCATGTAGGTGTCACAACAAAAGGTACCCAGTCCACACTGTAAAGTGGTCATGTAGGTGTCATGACAAACAGCACCCAGTCCACACTGTAAAGTGGTCATGTAGGTGTCACAACAAAAAGTACCCAGTCCACACTGTAAAGTGGTCATGTAGGTGTCACAACAAAAGGTACCCAGTCCACACTGTAAAGTGGTCATGTAGGTGTCACAACAAAAGACACCCAGTCCACACTGTAAAGTAGTAGTGCTGGTACCACAACAAAAAGCACCCAGTCCACCCTGTAAAGTGGTCATGAAGGTGTCACAACAAAAAGCACCCAGTCCACCCTGTAAAGTGGTCATGTAGGTGCCACAACAAAAAGTACCCAGTCCACCCTGTAAAGTAGTAGTGCTGGTACCACAACAAAAAGCACCCAGTCCACCTTGTGAGGTTGGTGCTATAACATCCACCTTTAGAAACCACTCCAAATATGGGCCCTTTTCTGTGCGCTTTCTAGGGCTCTGTTGAATTCCGTTTTTTTCCCCCTCAGGAAACCTCGAAGCTGGTAAAAGAAGCCAAATCGACACTGCGAAAGAATTCAAATGCTTCATCTCCGCAGATCTCCCACCTTCCGAGCCCTAATGGCACCACACCGGAGCCTTCCGAAGAACCTGCGTTGAAGGGGTCTCAGACAAAGAGCACCCTTAATGATCTCCTAGAGACGCTGAAAAGACTAGAGGCAGATGAAGATGTTGAAACGACTGGATTACTCTCTAACAACATAGCCCAGTGTAAGTGTGTCTCGCTTCGTTTCATTTTTTTTTAAATTTACTATATATATAATAATAATAAGGAAATTATTGTGTACAGTGCTCAGGTGCACTACAACTCATCAAAGGTGCATGTATAGTACATAGAATAATGTACAAATGTATATATATATGGTGGCTGCCAACTCGTTTTGCCACTACTTTATATTCATGTAGGAGAACCCCTACCGATGCGCTGAACGAGTGTGACTTTTTAGTCCAGCCAGCGACTTGAAAACTCTGGTACAAACACTACACTTGTGACAATTATTGACACATAGTGCTGGGCCCATGGTACCATGTGACGACAAGGGCAGAGAGATCTCCAGATATAAAGCAATGCCTGTGCCGTGAAGCTTTTATAGTGAGCAAAGGCACTGCACAAAGCCAGTCCCACTCTCTTAACCAAGATGATATTTACCAAAAAGAAGAACAAGTCAACATCATTGGATACCATCAGGGTTGCAGGTGTTATATCAGAGTTTTCCTTCTCCTAGAATTCTGCCTTGACAAAGGCTAAGGGGTCATCTCTCCCAGTGATTTTGGATGGCCATTGACTCTTAAGAGCTCCTTTGACAGGTTTTGTTTTTAGTCCTGCAGGATGTCCAAAGTCACCCTCCTCACCAAGAAACCTTGGTGGGGTTGCCAGTTTAGTCGCCAACGACCCGACCATGGGACAGGTTGTGTATATATGTGTATATATCATGACTCATACACTGTTCACTTGCCTGACATTTCTACATTATTCTATGTACTATACACGCACCTTTGATGAGTTGTAGTGCACCTGAGCTCTGTACACAGTAATATTACTACCGGAAGGGTAGTTTTTCTGCTGGTCGTAATACTGTGTTTGTTTTGTTATTTTTGCAGTTTCCACTTTCAATGAATGCCTCAAATTAGGGAGCCATTCCAGTAAGGGTCCCTCTACAGCAGTGGCCAGCAAGAGCCCAGATTTAACTGTGGAGAACCTCGAACAGCTTAACCAGGGTCAATATCCCCTACCTAACCCTGAAGAAGCAACAGGGTACCTCTCGAATGACAAACTGCAGAGTATTATTACATTTCTGGATGAAGTACAGTCAGCTGATAGATTGACAGACATAGAGCTGGTAAGTGGTGTGGTGGTGTGTTGTGTGGTGTGGTGTGGTGTGGTGGTGTGGTGGCGGTGGTGGTGTGGTGTGGTGTGGTGTGGTGTGTTGGTGTGGTGGTGTGATGAAGTACAGTCAGCTGATAGATTGACAGATATAGAGTTGGTAAGTGGTGTAGTGTGGTGGTGTGGTGTGTTGGTGTAGTGGTGGTGGTGATGTGGTGTGTTGGTGTGGTGGAGGTGGTGTAGTGTTGTGGTGGCGGTGTATTGTCCTGTGTTGTCCTATGTTGTCCTGTGTTGTCCTCTATTGTCTTGTATTGTCCTGTATTGTCCTGTGTTGTCCTGTGTTGTCCTCTATTGTCTTGTATTGTCCTGTACTGTCCTGTGTTGTCTTGTATTGTCTTGTATTGTCCTGTGTTGTCCTCTATTGTCTTGTATTGTCCTGTGTTGTCTTGTATTGTCCTGTACTGTCCTGTATTGTCCTGTGTTGTCTTGTATTGTCCTGTGTTGTCCTCTATTGTCCTGTGTTGTCCTGTACTGTCCTCTATTGTCTTGTATTGTCCTGTGTTGTCCTGTACTGTCCTCTATTGTCCTGTGTTGTCCTCTATTGTCCTGTGTTGTCCTATATTGTCCTGTGTTGTCCTCTATTGTCCTGTGTTGTCCTCTATTGTCCTGTGTTGTCCTCTATTGTCCTCTATTGTCCTGTGTTGTCCTCTATTGTCTTGTATTGTCCTGTGTTGTCTTGTATTGTCCTGTACTGTCCTGTATTGTCCTGTGTTGTCTTGTATTGTCCTGTGTTGTCCTCTATTGTCCTGTGTTGTCCTCTACTGTCCTCTATTGTCTTGTATTGTCCTGTGTTGTCCTCTACTGTCCTCTATTGTCCTGTGTTGTCCTCTATTGTCCTGTGTTGTCCTCTATTGTCCTCTATTGTCCTGTGTTGTCCTCTATTGTTCTGTGTTGTCCTTAATGTTTTACTTTGTGTAAACCCTTGTGGTAAATAAAGAAAGCATTATTTTTCCTGTTGTGTTTTCCAGAAAACCTTCACTGCCAGTTCCTACCAGGAGGAGTTCAACTACAACGGTGAAGACTCCACAACTCCAGCATCTCCTGTGGCCCCTAATAAGGTCCTCAATCTGGACGAGGTCACGGCAACTGCTGCTGAAATCACCAACAATGTGATGTCACAGCGGCTGGAGCTGGACGCGAAAAAGCATTCGGTGGAACTTCTACAGAAGGCTTTGGTGAGTGGTGTGGTGGTGTGGTGGGGTGTGGAGTGGTGGTGGTGGTGTGGTGGGGTGTGGAGTCGTGGAGTGGTGTGGAGTGGTGGTGGTGGTGGTGTGGAGTGGTGGTGGTGGTGGGGTGTGGAGTGGTGGTGGTGGTGGTGTGGAGTGATGGTGGCGGTGGGGTGTGGAGTGGTGGTGTGGAGTGGTGGCGGTGGTGGGGTGTGGAGTGGTGGGGGTGGGGTGTGGAGTGTGTGTGGAGTGTGGGTGGGGGGGGGGGGGGGGGTGGTGGTGGAGTGGTAGGGTGTGGAGTGGTGGTGTACTGGTGTGGTAGAGTGAGGTCTTTGATGGTATGGTGTTATGGTGGTGGTATGGTGTAGGGTGGTGGTGGTGGTGGTATATATATATGAGGTACTCAATACATTAGTAGAGTGTATCATCATCATCATCATCATCAGCGTTTAACGTCCGTGTTCCACGCTTGCATGGGTTTGGACGGGGGTAGTCCCACTTGAGGCAAGAGTGATTGTCTTGCTCGCATAGGACTGTCTGGCAGGTTTTCTACAGTTGGATGCCCTTCCTAACACCAACCACATTTACAGTGTGGGTCTGGGAGGTTTTTACCGTGTTGCCTACACGGCCACATTACAGCGTGGACTGTGTGTTTTTTTGTCGTGACACCTACACGATCTCATTTGTTTCGGCCTCGATGGCGCGGCACCAACATAACTTTACATAGAACGGGGTGGTGTGGATCGGGTGGGGGTGGTGGGACGGGGTGTATTTGTTAGAGATGCCTACTGGCTGGAGTAGGTTTTACTATATATTTAGGTAAGGCGGGTCTTCTCTGTTACTGAGTACCGCCAAAGGTCTCGGTCCAGTGACATTGTCTTGGAGAGGTGTAAGTGTGTGATGTCGGAGTTTATCAGCTCGTCCCAGGTTTTTCTAGGTCTGCCTATTCCGTGACTACCGTCTATCTTTATTGCCCTGCACTTTGTTATACAGCTATCGACTTTCATGCGCATCACGTGTCCATACCAACGTAGCCTTCTCTCGAGTAAACAACATCTGATCCCTCTTATCTCTAATTTATTCCTTAGTTCGTTTATGCTTTGCCGTTCACGTATATTACTGTTACACATCCAGCGGAGCATGCAAGCTTCGTTCCTCTCTAGTCTGCGTATATCCTCTGCACACAATGCCCAGGTCTCACTGCCATGCAGCATTGCTGTTCGTATGCAGGCATCGTACAACCTGCCTTTCATTTTTAGTGAGAACCCTTTAGCAGCTAATAGTGGTATAAGCTCTCTGAACTTTTTCCAACCAGTTCTGACTCTAGCTACAGTACTTTCAGAGCACCCTCCCCCACTGCTGATTTTATCGCCCAGGTAACGGAAGCTGTCCACTATTTCTATAGAACCCTCTGCGCAATTGAAAGAGCTAGTAGTTTGTGGGCACTTGCTGCTACTTATTGCACCAGAGCACCGGCCACATGTAAAATCTATGTTCTTAGTTAGCCTACCTGTGATCCCACTACATCTTTTATGCACCCATACTTTGCATTTAGGACATAAAATGGAGTTTCTACCTACGCCTTTCCTACACACCGAGCACGACCATTTCCCAGAAGGGACCGCCGCCTTGTTTTCTTTCCTACAAACTAGTACTTTGGTCTTAGCCAGGTTATATAACATATTTAATATAGAAATGGCTTCTACAGTGAGTGGTGGGTGCTTTTTTGCTGTGGCACCTCCACGACCACTTTACAGTGAGTGCTGGGTGCTTTTTTGCTGTGGCACCTCCACGACCACTTTACGGTGAGTGCTGGGTGCTTTTTTGCCGTGGCACCTCCACGACCACTTTACAGTGAGTGCTGGGTGCTTTTTTGCTGTGGCACCTCCACGACCACTTTACGGTGAGTGCTGGGTGCTTTTTTGCCGTGGCACCTCCACGACCACTTTACAGTGAGTGCTGGGTGCTTTTTTGCCGTGGCACCTCCACGACCACTTTACAGTGAGTGCTGGGTGCTTTTTTGCTGTGGCACCTCCACGACCACTTTACGGTGAGTGCTGGGTGCTTTTTTGCTGTGGCACCTCCACGACCACTTTACAGTGAGTGCTGGGTGCTTTTTTGCCGTGGCACCTCCACGACCACTTTACAGTGAGTGCTGGGTGCTTTTTTGCCGTGGCACCTCCACGACCACTTTACAGTGAGTGCTGGGTGCTTTTTTGCCGTGGTGCCTCCACGACCACTTTACAGTGTGAGCTGGGTGCTTTTTTGCCGTGGCACCTCCACGACCACTTTACAGTGAGTGCTGGGTGCTTTTTTGCCGTGACACCTCCACGACCACTTTGCAGTGGAATGATAGGGACCCCAGTCCCTATCATCTCATTTCTACAGCTGAGTAAACTGGAGCAATGTGAAATAAAGTGTCTTGCTCAAGGAAACAACACATCACCCAGTCTGAGAATTGAACTCACAACCTTTCGATTGCAAGCCCAATGCTCTAACCACTAAGCCATGTGCCTCCATATATATATATATATATATATATATATATATATATATATATATATATATATATATATATATATATATATATATATATATATATATATATATATATATATATATATATATATATATATATATATATATATATATATTTGACCAACCGATTTGACGAAAGTCAATCGACTAATGATGATATATATACATATATATAATGTGTGTATACATATATATATATATAATTGTTTCTACTTTAGGCACAAGGCCAGCAATTACCAGTGCATTACTGGTACTTTATTTTATTGACCCCGTAAGGATGAAAGGCAAAGTCAACCTCGGCGGGATTTGAACTCAGATCGTAAAGGGACGTAACTCTATGCTGGAAAGCATGGCGTCCGACCCTCTACCGATACTGCCAATCCACCGCCTATTATATATATATATATATAATGTATGTATATAATGTGTATATTATACAATTGTGTTCCAGAATCAACAGAGGGAGCTGACTGTCAGACATGCTAAAGAAGCTGACAAGGAAATGAACAGACTTCTACGACAGCAGAAGGATCAATATGAAGCAACCATTAAAAGACATTTGTCTTTTATTGATCAGGTAATGATTGATTTTTACTGTGTTGGTGATTGATGATTGTGATGGTGGTGGTGTGGTGGTGATTGTGATGGTGGTGGTGGTGATGGTGTAGTAATATGTATCATCATCATTTTACATCCGCTTTTCCCTGCTTGCAAGGGTGGGATGGGAACTGGTTCTGGCTTGATTTCTACAGCTGGATGCCCTTCCTAACACCAACCTCATTTACAGTGAGTGCTGGGTGCTTTTTTGCCGTGGCACCTCCACGACCACTTTACAGTGAGTGCTGGGTGCTTTTTTGCCGTGGCACCTCCACGACCACTTTACAGTGAGTGCTGGGTGCTTTTTTGCCGTGGCACCTCCACGACCACTTTACAGTGAGTGCTGGGTGCTTTTTTTGCCGTGGCACCTCCACGACCACTTTACAGTGAGTGCTGGGTGCTTTTTTTGCTGTGGCACCTCCACGACCACTTTACAGTGAGTGCTGGGTGCTTTTTTTGCCGTGGCACCTCCACGACCACTTTACAGTGAGTGCTGGGTGCTTTTTTTGCCGTGGCACCTCCACGACCACTTTACAGTGAGTGCTGGGTGCTTTTTTTGCCGTGGCATCTCCACGACCACTTTACAGTGAGTGCTGGGTGCTGTTTTTGCCGTGGCACCTCCACGACCACTTTACAGTGAGTGCTGGGTGCTTTTTTTGCTGTGGCACCTCCACGACCACTTTACAGTGAGTGCTGGGTGCTTTTTTTGCCGTGGCACCTCCACGACCACTTTACAGTGGAATGATAGGGACCCCAGTCCTATCATCTCATTTCTACAGCTGAGTGAACTGGAGCAATGTTAAATAAAGTGTCTTGCTCAAGGAAACAACACATCACCCGGTCTGAGGATTGAACTCCCAACCTTTCGATTGAGTACTCAATACTTAGGGTAGTAGAATGGGTGGGTAATAGGGAAAAGTATGACCCCGACGGCAGAGCTCAAGCCGTTTCGACGGCTATTTCTAACTCAATCCAGAAATAGCCGTCGAAACGGCTTGGGCTCTGCCGTCGGGGTCATACTTTTTCCTATTACCCACTACCCTAAGTATTGAGTACTCTGGTGCGTTATGGTCCATCTGGTTCCTTACCACAATTCCTTTGTTATATATATATATGTAAAGGCACATGGCTTAGTGGTTAGAGCATTGGCCTTGCAATCGAAAGGTTGTGAGTTCAATTCTCAGACCGAGTGATGTGTTGTTTCCTTGAGCAAGACACTTTATTTCACATTGCTCCAGTTTACTCAGCTGTAGAAATGAGATGATAGGGACTGGGGTCCCTATCATTCCACTGTAAAGTGGTCGTGGAGGTGCCACGGCAAAAAAAGCACCCAGCACTCACTGTAAAGTGGTTGTGGAGGTGCCACGGCAAAAAAAGCACCCAGCACTCACTGTAAAGTGGTCGTGGAGGTGCCACGGCAAAAAAGCACCCAGCACTCACTGTAGAGTGGTCGTGGAGGTGCCACGGCAAATAAAAGCACCCAGCACTCACTGTAAAGTGGTCGTGGAGATGCCACGGCAAAAAAAGCACCCAGCACTCACTGTAAAGTGGTTGTGGAGGTGCCACGGCAAAAAAAGCACCCAGCACTCACTGTAAAGTGGTCGTGGAGGTGCCACGGCAAAAAAAGCACCCAGCACTCACTGTAAAGTGGTCGTGGAGGTGCCACGGCAAAAAAAGCACCCAGCACTCACTGTAAAGTGGTCGTGGAGGTGCCACGGCAAAAAAAGCACCCAGCACTCACTGTAAAGTGGTCGTGGAGGTGCCACGGCAAAAAAAGCACCCAGCACTCACTGTAAAGTGGTCGTGGAGGTGCCACGGCAAAAAGCACCCAGCACTCACTGTAAAGCGGTCGTGGAGGTGCCACGGCAAAAAAGCACCCAGCACTCACTGTAAAGTGGTCGTGGAGGTGCCACGGCAAAAAAAGCACCCAGCACTCACTGTAAATGAGGTTGGTGTTAGGAAGGGCATCCAGCTGTAGAAATCAAGCCAGAATCAGTTCCCGTCCCACCCTTGCAAGCAGGGAAAAAGCG
>OZ024766.1:20541275-20566275 GCA_964016885.1 Eledone cirrhosa | reverse complement strand
GGTGTTGTAGTGTGGTGTGGTGTTGTAGTGTGGTGGTGTTGTGTGTTGTGTTGTGGCGTGGTGGTGTTGTAGTGGTGTGGTGTGGTAGTGGTGTTGTGGTGGTGTGGTGTTGTAGTGTGGTGTGGTGTTGTGTGTTGTGTTGTGGTGTGGTGTGGTGTGGTGGTGTGGTGTGGTGTTGTGTGGTGGTGTGGTGTGGTGTTGTGTGGTGTTGTGTGTTGTGTGTTGTGTTGTGTTGTTGTAGTGTGGTGTTGTGGTAGTGGTGTGGCGTGGTGGTGTTGTGTTGTTGTAGTGTGGTGTGGCGTGGTGGTGTTGTGTTGTGTTGTTGTAGTGTGGTGTGGTGTTGTGGTGGTGTTGTGTGTTGTGTTGTGTTGTTGTAGTGTGGTGTGGTGTTGTGGTGTGTTGTTGTAGTGTGGTGTGGGTTGTGGTGTGTGGTGTATTTCACATTGCTCCAGTTTACTCAGCTGTAGAAATGAAATGATAGGGACTGGGGTCCCTATCATTCCACTGTAAAGTGGTCGTGGAGGTGCCACAGCAAAAAAGCACCCAGCCCTCACTGTAAAGTGGTCGTGGAGGTGCCACAGCAAAAAAGCACCCAGCACTCACTGTAAAGTGGTCGTGGAGGTGCCACGGCATAAAAGCACCCAGCACTCACTGTAAAGTGGTCGTGGAGGTGCCACGGCAAAAAAGCACCCAGCACTCCCTGTAAAGTGGTCGTGGAGGTGCCACAGCAAAAAAGGACCCAGCACTCACTGTAAAGTGGTCGTGGATGTGCCACGGCAAAAAAGCACCCAGCACTCACTGTAAAGTGGTCGTGGAGGTGCCACGGCAAAAAAGCACCCAGCACTCACTGTAAAGTGGTCGTGGAGGTGCCACGGCAAAAAAGCACCCAGCACTCACTGTAAAGTGGTCGTGGAGGTGCCACGGCAAAAAAGCACCCAGCACTCACTGTAAAGTGGTCGTGGAGGTGCCACGGCAAAAAAAGCACCCAGCACTCACTGTAAAGTGGTCGTGGAGGTGCCACGGCAAAAAAAGCACCTAGCACTCACTGTAAAGTGGTCGTGGAGGTGCCACAGCAAAAAAGCACCCAGCACTCACTGTAAAGTGGTCGTGGAGGTGCCATGGCAAAGAAGCACCCAGCCCTCACTGTAAAGTGGTCGTGGAGGTGCCACGGCAAAGAAGCACCCAGCCCTCACTGTAAAGTGGTCGTGGAGGTGCCACGGCAAAAAAAGCACCCAGCCCTCACTGTAAAGTGGTCGTGGAGGTGCCACGGCAAAAAAAGCACCCAGCACTCACTGTAAAGTGGTCGTGGAGGTGCCACGGCAAAGAAGCACCCAGCCCTCACTGTAAAGTGGTCGTGGAGGTGCCACGGCAAAAAAAGCACCCAGCCCTCACTGTAAAGTGGTCGTGGAGGTGCCACGGCAAAAAAGCACCCAGCACTCACTGTAAAGTGGTCGTGGAGGTGCCACGGCAAAAAAGCACCCAGCACTCACTGTAAAGTGGTCGTGGAGGTGCCACGGCAAAAAAGCACCCAGCACTCACTGTAAAGTGGTCGTGGAGGTGCCACAGCAAATAAAGCACCCAGCACTCACTGTAAAGTGGTCGTGGAGGTGCCACAGCAAATAAAGCACCCAGCACTCACTGTAAAGTGGTCGTGGAGGTGCCACAGCAAATAAAGCACCCAGCACTCACTGTAAAGTGGTCGTGGAGGTGCCACGACGACAAAAGCACCCAGCACTCACTGTAAATGAGGTTGGTGTTAGGAAGGGCATCCAGCTGTAGAAATCAAGCCAGAACCAGTTCCCGTCCCACCCTTGCAAGCAGGGAAAAGCGGACGTAATGATGATTATTATGATTATTATATATATATATATATATATACCTACATATATATATATGTAGGTATATATCTCTTCTCACCCTCTCTCTCTCTCTGTCCTCCCACCTCCACCACAGGTACGAGAAGCAGATACAGCACGAAGAGGAGTCGTTCCAGAACGAACGCCGTCGGCTCTACGGCGAGGTCGACGACGAGAAGAGGAGGCTAGCATCCCAGTCCTGTAGAGAACGGGCGGAGAACGATCGGCTCAAGCAGCAACTGCACGAGTCACACCAGCAGCTACTCAGCTCCACCAAGGTGGAGTTTGACAAGGCCCGCGAGGACCAGGAACGCAGGCACGCTGTATGTATATCACCGTCAAACCATCACCATCACCGCCGCCACCATTAATATAATCATCATCATCATCATCATCATAAGCTTCGGCTTGTACACGTGTGGGTGTGAGTGGTGTCTTCTGTATTACTGTGTGACGCCAGAGGTCACGGTCGTGTGTCATCATCGCCCTTGAGAGGTGCAATTGGGTAAGGTCGGCTTTTATCACGTCATCCCAGGTCTATATCATATATATCATCATCATCATCATCATCATCATCGTTTAACGTCCATCTTCCACGCTAGCATGGGTTTAGACGGGAGTTTTCCCACTTGAGGCAAGAGTGGTTGTCCTGCTCGCATAGGACTGTCTGGTGGGTTTTCTACAGCTGGATGCCCTTCCCAACACCAACCACGTTTACAGTGTGGACTGGGAGGTTTTTACCGTGTTACCTACACGGCCACATTACAGCGTGGACTGTGTGTTTTTTTGTCATGACACCTACACGTCTGGTGGGTTTTCTACAGATGGATGCCCTTCCTAACACCAACCCCGTTTACAGTGTGGGGCTGGGAGGTTTTTACCGTGTTGCCTACACGGCCACATTACAGCGTGGACTGTGTGTTTTTTTGTCATGACACCTACACGTCTGGCGGGTTTTCTACGGCTGGGTGCCCTTCCTAACACCAACCACGTTTACAGTGTGAACTGGGAGGTTTTTGCCGTGTTACCTACACAGCCACATTACAGCGTGGACTGTGTGTTGTTTTGTCATGACACCTACACGTCTGGTGGGTTTTCTACAGTTGGATGCCCTTCCTAACACCAACCACGTTTACAGTGTGGACTGGGAGGTTTTTGCCGTGTTACCTACACGGCCACATTACAGCGTGGACTGTGTGTTTTTTTGTCGTGACACCTACACGTCTGGTGGGTTTTCTACAGATGGATGCCCTTCCTAACACCAACCACGTTTACAGTGTGGACTGGGAGGTTTTTACCGTGTTACCTACACGGCCACATTACAGCGTGGACTGTGTGTTTTTTTGTCATGACACCTACACGTCTGGCGGGTTTTCTACGGCTGGGTGCCCTTCCTAACACCAACCACGTTTACAGTGTGGAACTGGGAGGTTTTTACCGTGTTACCTACACGGCCACATTGCAGCGTGGACTGTGTGTTTTTTTGTCGTGACACCTACACGTCTGGCGGGTTTTCTACGGCTGGATGCCCTTCCTAACACCAACCACGTTTACAGTGTGGAACTGGGAGGTTTTTACCGTGTTACCTACACGGCCACATTACAGCGTGGACTGTGTTTTTTGTCATGACACCTACACGTCTGGTGGGTTTTCTACAGATGGATGCCCTTCCTAACACCAACCACGTTTACAGTGTGGACTGGGAGGTTTTTACCGTGTTACCTACACGACCACATTACAGCGTGGACTGTGTGTTTTTTTGTCGTGACACCTACACGTCTGGCGGGTTTTCTACGGATGGATGCCCTTCCTAACACCAACCACGTTTACAGTGTGGACTGGGAGGTTTTTACCGTGTTACCTACACGACCACATTACAGCGTGGACTGTGTGTTTTTTTGTCGTGACACCTACACGTCTGGTGGGTTTTCTACAGCTGGATGCCCTTCCTAACACCAACCACGTTTACAGTGTGGAACTGGGAGGTTTTTACCGTGTTACCTACACGGCCACATTACAGCGTGGACTGTGTGTGTTTTTGTTTTTTTTCGTGACAATTAAGGGGCCGTATTTATATATATCCAAAATTAAGTTAAATTAAGGGTGTCATGTCAGATGCGTAAACACAGATGGTTGGACCTCTTCCTTGTTGAAAATCTGTGTAGGTGTCATGACAAAAACCTCCCAGTCCACGCTGTAATGTGGCTGTGTAGGTAACACGGTAAAAACCTCCCAGTCCACGCTGTAATGTGGCTGTGTAGGTAACACGGTAAAAACCTCCCAGTCCACGCTGTAATGTGACTGTGTAGGTAACATGGTAAAAAGCACCCAGTCCACACTGTAATGTGGCTGTGTAGGTAACACGGTAAAAACCTCCCAGCCCCACACTGTAAACGTGGTTGGTGTTAGGAAGGGCATCCAGCCATAGAAAACCTGTCAGACAGTCCTATACGAGCGAGACACAGTCACTTGACCAATCTTGCCTCAAGTGGGACAACTCCCGTCTAACCCATGGCGTGGAAGATAGACATTAAACTTTTTTTTAATTTAAAAAAAAAATTTTTTTATTTTTTTATAATTTTTTTTTTTTTTTAAATTAAAAAAACAAAAAATTTTTAAATTTAAAAAAAAAAAAATTTTTTTTTAAATTTAAAAAAAATAAAAAATAAAAAAATTTTAATTAAAAAAAAAATTTTTTTAAGATGTCTATATTTTGTTTGTTTGTTCTTTGCATCTTCAGAGTGAGCTCCAAGCCCTGCGTGACAGGTTCGCTGTAGAGAAGGATGCCTGTGAGGAGAACTTCCTGAAGAAGCAAGAGACCGTTCTATTGTCCAAGGAAAGGGACTTGAAGGAGAAAGTGCGCAAGGACAGGGACCGAGAGATCGAACTCGTCATCAGTAGGCTAGAGGCCGATGCCACTGTCTCCCACGAGGAAACGGAGAGAACTGCCCAGAACCGGATCAAGTAAGGCGAGAATAAGAAATTTTTTTTTTTGAGGTTTTCAATTGTTTTTACTGGTTTCAGTCACTAGACTGTGGCCATGCTGGGGCACTGCCTTGATTTACTGTGGCCAGGCTGGGCCACTGCCTTGATTTAGTCAACCATATCAACCCCAGTACTGTTTTACTGGTTTCAGTCACTAGACTGTGGCCATCCTGGGGCACTGCCTTGATTTAGTCAACCATATCAACCCCAGTACTGTTTTACTGGTTTCAGTCACTAGACTGTGGCCATCCTGGGGCACTGCCTTGATTTAGTCAACCATATCAACCCCAGTACTGTTTTACTGGTTTCAGTCACTAGACTGTGGCCATGCTGGGGCACTGCCTTGATTTAGTCAACCATATCAACCCCAGTACTGTTTTACTGGTTTCAGTCACTAGACTGTGGCCATCCTGGGGCACTGCCTTGATTTAGTCAACCATATCAACCCCAGTACTGTTTTACTGGTTTCAGTCACTAGACTGTGGCCATGCTGGGGCACTGCCTTGATTTAGTCAACCATATCAACCCCAGTACTGTTTTACTGGTTTCAGTCACTAGACTGTGGCCATCCTGGGGCACTGCCTTGATTTAGTCAACCATATCAACCCCAGTACTGTTTTACTGGTTTCAGTCACCAGACTGTGGCCATCCTGGGGCAATGCCTTGATTTAGTCAACCATATCAACCCCAGTACTGTTTTACTGGTTTCAGTCACTAGGCTGTGGCCAGGCTGGGGCACTGCCTTGATTTAGTCAACCATATCAACCCCAGTACTGTTTTACTGGTTTCAGTCACTAGACTGTGGCCAGGCTGGGGCACTGCCTTGATTTAGTCAACCATATCAACCCCAGTACTGTTTTACTGTTTAACCCCTTCATTGGCATATTTCTAATGAAAGGCACTGTCTGTGGTGTTTGGAACATAACTTAACAAAGGTTCCTACATAAAATTAAGATGGAAGGTTCTTAGATAAATATAAACACTTTAACCCTTTCGTTACCATATTTCTAATGGAACATAACTTAACAAAGGTTTGTTTTTTTCTCCCAGACGGATCCGAGAGAAATGTGAAGCAGAAGTCAAGGAGCTGGAACAGTCCGAAAAATCAGCCATTAGCAGATATAATGAAATAAAAGTTTGTCGTTGTTTGCATTATTCTTCTTTGCCTTCTTTTTCTTCAAGGACCCACACGCCACCTGGAATCGAACTCAGAACTTTACAATTGTCAGACAAATACCCTAAACCTAGAGCCATGCGTCTACGTATATATGTCTACATCACATTAAATATTAAAGTCTTTACTGTAATACTGTAAATATTCACAACAATCTGTCCACCAGTAAAGATACTATAAACATTTAGTACAAAACAACACTATGACTGCATCACATTAAATATTAAAGTCTTTACTGTAATACTGTAAATATTCACAACAATCTGTCCACCAGTAAAGATACTATAAACATTTAGTAGAAAACAACACTATGACTACATCACATTATATATTAAAGTCTTTACTGTAATACTGTAAATATTCACAACAATCTGTCCACCAGTAAAGATACTATAAACATTTAGTAGAAAACAACACTATGACTACATCACATTAAATATTAAAGTCTTTACTGTAATACTGTAAATATTCACAACAATCTGTCCACCAGTAAAGATACTATAAACATTTAGTACAAAACAACACTATGACTACATCACATTAAATATTAAAGTCTTTACTGTAATACTGTAAATATTCACAACAATCTGTCCACCAGTAAAGATACTATAAACATTTAGTACAAAACAACACTATGACTACATCACATTAAATATTAAAGTCTTTACTGTAATACTGTAAATATTCACAACAATCTGTCCACCAGTAAAGATACTATAAACATTTAGTACAAAACAACACTATGACTACATCACATTAAATATTAAAGTCTTTACTGTAGTACTGTAAATATTCACAACAATCTGTCCACCAGTAAAGATACTATAAACATTTAGTACAAAACAACACTATGACTACATCACATTAAATATTAAAGTCTTTACTGTAGTACTGTAAATATTCACAACAATCTGTCCACCAGTAAAGATACTATAAACATTTAGTACAAAACAACACTATGACTACATCACATTAAATATTAAAGTCTTTACTGTAATACTGTAAATATTCACAACAATCTGTCCACCAGTAAAGATACTATAAACATTTAGTACAAAACAACACTATGACTACATCACATTAAATATTAAAGTCTTTACTGTAATACTGTAAATATTCACAACAATCTGTCCACCAGTAAAGATACTATAAACATTTAGTACAAAACAACACTATGACTACATCACATTAAATATTAAAGTCTTTACTGTAATACTGTAAATATACACAACAATCTGTCCACCAGTAAAGATACTATAAACATTTGAATTAACAAACCTGTTTTTAGATATTTTGTGCTACATCGTTACAGAATGTTAAGAGTTAAAAAAAAAAAACCTTTTCTTTTGTCTCTTAAAAAAATCTAACCCTCGTTTTTTTTCTTTTTGTTGCGTGTGGACCCTATTTAGGCCGAGCTGACTGAGGTCAAAGGTCACAACGAGCAATTGAAAGTGAAGCTAAAACAGAAGATTTATGAAATTGACAGTCTGAATCAGGTAAAAATATTTCGGCACACAAAAATATCCTGGAACTGTCGTGGTTTTTTGGGGGTTTTGTCACCAATGAAGGTCATGTGATGCATCCTTAATTCTATCTACAAGGCCTTAAACTTAACTCTGCTTCCTACATTGAGTTTCTGGAAACAGTTGTTAAGCCTTTCGTGTTTCGAGGTTGATATAAAAAGTACCAGTGTTGTACTGGGGCAGATTATTCTATATCTCTCTCTCACTTCCTCTCTATCTTTCGAGGTTGATATAAAAAGTACCAGTGTTGTACTGGGGTACATTCTTCCTCTCTATCATTCGAGGTTGATATAAAAAGTACCAGTGATGTACTGGGGTACATTCTTCCTCTCTATCATTCGAGGTTGATATAAAAAGTACCAGTGTTGTACTGGGGTAGATTCTTCCTCTATATCTCTTTCTCACTTCCTCTCTATCATTTGAGGTTGATACAAAAAGTACCAGTGATGTACTGGGTAGATTCTTCCTCTATATCTCTCTCTCACTTCCTCTCTATCATTTGAGGTTGATATAAAAAATACCAGTGTTGTACTGGGGGTAGATTCTTCCTCTATATCTCTCTCTCACTCCCTCTCTATCTTTTGAGGTAGATAGAAAAAGTACCAGTGATGTACTGGGGTAGATTCTTCCTCTATATCTCTCTCTCACTTCCTCTCTCTCATTCGAGGTTGATATAAAAAATACCAGTGATGTACTGGGGTAAATCTTTTTCTATATCTCTTTCTCATTTCCTCTCTATCTTTTGAGGTAGATATAAAAAGTATATGGGTCCGATTGACAGACTGAAGAAATTGGGGCCCAGAACCCAACGAAACTTTAGCACCTGTTTATGTCACTTGTAATTATTTATATATATATATATCTATATATATAAATTCCCGAGATCCATGGATGAGTTCTCTCCAGCGGTCTCTGTCCCTCATTATCACTGCCATGTCCTGCGTCTCCAACAGACCAGTGTCTGTCCTTAGGACATCAACATATGTTAACCTTGGTCTTCCTCTTCCAGTGTGTCCATGTAGGGGCTCCCACAGGAGCACTGAGTGCAGTGTCAACTCTGGATGTCGGTGAGCATGTCCAGCTAACCTCAGTCTCCCTCTTTTAGTGTGTCAATGTAGGGGGCTCCCACAGGAGCACTGAGTGCAGTGTCAACTCTGGATGTCGGTGAGCATGTCCAGCTAACCTCAGTCTCCCTCTTCTAGTGTGTCCGTGTAGGGGCTCCCACAGGAGCACTGAGTGCAGTGTCAACTCTGGATGTCGGTGAGCATGTCCAGCTAACCTCAGTCTCCCTCTTCCAGTGTGTCCATGTAGGGGCTCCCACAGGAGCACTGAGTGCAGTGTCAACTCTGGATGTCGGTGACCATGTCCAGCTAACCTCAGTCTCCCTCTTCTAGTGTGTCCATGCAGGGGCTCCCACAGGAGCACTGAGTGCAGTGTCAACTCTGGATGTCGGTGAGCATGTCCAGCTAACCTCAGTCTCTGAACATTAATCAGTATATATATGTATGTATGTATGTATTTACACAAATTCACACAGACGGAGACACATCTGTTATTTCCTTTCCAGGCTCTGGATAAATTCCACCGGGAACGAGACGCAGTGTCGGAGGTTGTGAGGCAGGAGTTTGTGGACAGGATCGTCTCGACTGACGAGGAGAGCCGAAGGACGAGGCAGGAGATGGCCGAACTGAAGGCTAAACATCGTATCGATGTGGAGAGGTGCAGAACTGAGATGGAGCGGATCCAGAGGCAGAAGGACGCTGAGCTGGCCAGTGTGCACGAGAGGTTCGTTGCTGTTGCTGTTGTTGTTGTTTATGTTGTTGTTGGGGAGAGGGTTGTATTGTTGTGGTGGTGGTGGTGGTGGTGGTGGTGGTATTGAGGAGAGGGTTGTATTGTGGTGGTGGTGGTGGTGGGGAGAGGGTTGTGTTGTTGTTGTTGTGGTGGTGTTGGGGAGAGGGTTGTGTTGTTGTTGTTGTGGTGGTGGTGGTGTTGGGGAGAGGGATTTATTGTTGTTGTGGTGGTGGTGGGGAGAGGGATTTATTGTTGTTGTGGTGGTGGTGGGGAGAGGGTTGTATTGTTGTTGTGGTGGTGGTGGGGAGAGGGTTGTATTGTTGTGGTGGTGGTGGTGGTGGTGGTGGTATTGGGGAGAGGGTTGTATTGTGGTGGTGGTGGTGGTGGTGGTGGTGGTATTGGGGAGAGGGTTGTATTGTGGTGGTGGTGGTGGTGTTGGGGAGAGGGATTTGTTGCTGTGGTGGTGGTGTTGTAGAGCAAAGGTTCTCAACAGGGGGGGGGGGGCATATACCTCCTACCACCACCACTACACTACCACCACCACTACACCACTACTACCACCACTACACTATCACTACACTACCACCACCACCACCACTACACTACTACACCACAACTACACTACTACCACCACCACTACACTACCACCACCACCACCACACCACCACCCTACTACTACCACCACCACCACTACACTACCACTACACTACCACCACCACCACCACTACCACCACCACCACCACTACCACCACCACCACCACTACACTACTACTACCACCACCACTACCACACCACTACACTACTACTACCACACCACCACACCACCACCACTGCTGATGATGTTATTGTTGTTGTTGTTATACCAGGGTGAAGCAAGTTGTAGCCAAGAAAGACGAAGTGGCTGCGCAGCTGAAGAAGGAGTTCCAGGCAGCCGTGAAGAGGGCTGACCACTTAGAGGGGCTCCTGGAGCAACAGAGGAAACAGCTTTTAGGGAAATGAGAAAACCCCCCCTTTTTTTTTTTATTTATATAAGATGGCCGACTGATTACGCAAGTATGTTGCATTTACATTACTCTATATATATATGTATATATATGTATATATATGAATATATATACGAAGAAGGGTTTCTCCCTGCGTACGAAAGGCCGGTTGTATGATGCCTGTGTGAGGAGCGCGGTGCTGCATGGTAGTGAGACATGGGCAGCTACCGCAGAGGATATGCGACGGCTGGAGAGAAATGAGGCAAGCATGCTCTGTTGGATGTGCAGTGTAAATGTGCGTGAACGACCCAGCATGGATGTGTTGAGAGAGAAACTGTGTCTGAGAGGGATAGAATGTAGTGTACGGGAGAGGAGACTGAGGTGGTATGGACATGTGATGTGTTGAGAGAGAAACTGTGTCTGAGAGGGATAGAATGTAGTGTACGGGAGAGGAGACTGAGATGGTATGGACATGTAATGTGTTGAGAGAGAAACTGTGTCTGAGAGGGATAAGTTGTGGTTGTGGGAGAGAAGACTGAGATGGTATGGACATGTGATGTGTTGAGAGAGAAACTGTCTGAGAGGGATAAGTTGTGGTGTGTGGGAGAGAAGACTGAGGTGGTATGGACATGTGATGTGTTGAGAGAGAAACTGTGTCTGAGAGGGATAGAATGTAGTGTACAGGAGAGGAGACTGAGGTGGTATGGACATATGATGTGTTGAGAGAGAAACTGTGTCTGAGAGGGATAAGTTGTGGTTGTGGGAGAGAAGACTGAGATGGTATGGACATATGATGTGTTGAGAGAGAAACTGTGTCTGAGAGGGATAGAATGTAGTGTACGGGAGAGGAGACTGAAATGGTATGGACATATGATGTGTTGAGAGAGAAACTGTGTCTGAGAGGGATAGAATGTAGTGTACAGGAGAGGAGACTGAGGTGGTATGGACATGTGATGTGTTGAGAGAGAAACTGTGTATAAGAGGGATAGAATGTAGTGTACGGGAGAGGAGACTGAGGTGGTATGGACATGTGATGTGTTGAGAGAGAAACTGTGTATAAGAGGGATAGAATGTAGTGTACGGGAGAGGAGACTGAGGTGGTATGGACATGTGATGTGTTGAGAGAGAAACTGGGTATAAGAGGGATATATATGTATATATATGAATATATTAGTTTAGCGAGGTTTTTTATATGAAATCGTGTGTCGAAACAGATATTGTTATACTTGGGGAGGGTCATATTTGTGTAATATTGCCAGAATTAATAACAGAACACACTCACTAACAAGCACATAAACACACACTAGTCACCCAGCAGACACAACACTATACACACTAGTCACACATCACACATAACACTATACACACACGCAAACGCATGCGCAAAGAAGACAAAATAAAATAAGATAAACAAACAAGCAAATAAATAAATAAATATATAGACAGACTGAATAAAAAAAATGGCGTAGACATACAACACAACAGGAGGAACAATGAATATAACACCACTGACGATGTTGCAGATGTGCAACGAAAGATTTATGTAAATTATGTAAACTATATATATGTGTTTGTGTCTATATTGTATCTGTATTATTTTTGACCGCCGGTCAGTCAATGGCAACATTGAGGACCGAGTAAGTTAGATCGCAGATATATATATATAAAAGACAGCGAGAAGCGAAAACCAACCAAACAGTGAGTGTGTTCTGTTATTAATTCTGGCAATATTACGCAAATATGACCCTCCCCAAGTATAACAATATATGAATATATGTATATATATATATGAATATATATATATATATATATATATATATGATTTCAGATAAAGAATCTTGCTAAACAAATTCAGAAACGAAATATATATATATATATATATATATATATATATATATATATATGTTTATATATATATATATATATATATATATATATATATATATATATATATATATATATATGTTTATATATATATATATATATATATATATATATATATATATATATGTTTATATATATATATATATAATATCTACCCATTTATATTTTCAGCTCAGCTATTCCCAAGGAAGTTAGTTTGTCTCCACCAGACCACAAGACCTTCACCAGACCACAACAAGACCATCACCAGACCACAACAAGACCTTCACCAGACCACAACAAGACCATCACCAGACCACAACAAGCCCTCCACCAGACCACAACAAGCCCTCCACCAGACCACAAAACCTTCACCAGACCACAACAAGCCCTTCACCAGACCACAACATGCCCTCCAACAGACCACAGCAAGCCCTCCACCACAACATGCCCTCCACCAGACCACAGCAAGCCCTCCAACAGACCACAACAAGCCCTCCAACAGACCACAACAAGACCTCCACCAGACCACAACAAGACCTCCACCAGACCACAACAAGCCCTCCACCAGACCACAAGATCTCCACCAGACCTCCACCAGACCACCAGACCTCCAACAGACCACAGCAAGCCCTCCACCAGACCACAACATCTCCACCAGACCACAGCAAGCCTTCCACCAGACCTCCACCAGACCACCAGACCACTACCAAGCCATTACAACTCCACCAGCTCTGTAACTTAACATAATGACAGACCACACATCTATTTGTAATAGAAGGCGGGGCCAACAGTTGGGACAAGGGGCGGGGCTGTTTTCTAGCCACGCCCATGTACTGCTCTGCTCCGCCTTCTCACCAGCAACTCAGGCCACACCCCTTTCCTAGATTATACAACCAGCAACTTGGAGAGGTTGTTTGAGGTTTTCTCTCACATATATATTAATGTATATACATATATATATACAGATATAAATATATATATATATATATGCATATACATATATACATACACATATACATATACATACACATATACATATATATAATACTTACATACATATATATACATGCATACATATATAAGTATATACATGCATACATATATAAGTATATATATATATATATATGTATATATATACATACATATATATATATATATATATACATATATATATATATACATATATATATATATATATATACATATATATATATATACATACATATATATATATATACATATATATATATATACATATATATATATATACATATATATATATATACATATATATATATATACATACATATATATATACATATATATATATATACATATATATATATATACATATATATATATATACATATATATATATATACATATATATATATATATACATATATATATATATACATACATACATATATATACATATATATATATATACATACATACATATATATACATATATATATATATACATATATATATATATACATATATATATATATACATATATATATATATACATATATATATATATACATATATATATATATACATATATATATATATACATATATATATATATACATATATATATATATATACATATATATATATATATACATATATATATACATATATATATATATATACATATATATATATATATACATATATATATATATATACATATATATATATACATATATATATATATATATATACATATATATATATATATATACACATATATATACATATATATATATATATACATATATATAAATATACATATATATAAATATACATATATATAAATATACATATATATAAATATACAAATATATATAAATATACAAATATATATAAATATACAAATATATATATATACACATATATATATATACACATATATATATATACACATATATATATATACACATATATATATATACACATATATATATACACATATATATACACACATATATATACATACATTAACACATATGTACTCACATATTTACATAAATATATACACACACACAGATATATATATACACACACACACAAATATATAAATATATACACACACACATATATATAAATTAATAAATGGCTTCTCTTTAACTAGAATTATTTGTTAGAATGATTTCATAAGAATGAAACAGTTCTAGTCCTGTAGAAGCCTTTTCTATATCAAATAAAGATGCCTATACTAAACCAATATATTCAGTATCTTTTTTAACTGTAGTTCCTTTCTCGATTCTCATCAAGAATCAATCCATCTTTAAACATACATGTGTGTGTGTATATATATATCATCATCATCATCATCATCATCGTTTAATGTCCATCTTCCACGCTTGCATGGGTTTGGACGGGAGTTTTCCCACTTGAGGCAAGAGTGGTTGTCTTGTTCGCATAGGACTGTCTGGCGGGTTTTCTACAGCTGGATGCCCTTCCTAACACCAACCACATTTACAGTGTGGGGCTGGGAGGTTTTTACCGTGGCACCTCCATGACCACTTTACAGTGAGTGCTGGGTGCTTTTTTGCCGTGGCACCTCCACGACCACTTTACAGTGAGGGCTGGGTGCTTTTTTGCTGTCGCACCTCCACGACCACTTTACAGTGAGTGCTGGGTGCTTCTTTTGCCGTGGTACCTCCACGACCACTTTACAGTGAGTGCTGGGTGCTTTTTTGCCGTGGCACCTCCACGACCACTTTACAGTGGAATGATAGGGACCCCAGTCCCTATCATCTCGTTTCTGCAGCTGAGTAAACTGGAGCAATGTGAAATAAAGTGTCTTGCTCAAGGAAACAACACATCACCCGGTCTGAGAATTGAACTCACAACCTTTCGATTGCAAGGCCAATGTTCTAACCACTAAGCCATGTGCCCCCATATATAAATATATAAGAAAGTGCGTAAAAAATAAAAATAATAACACATTGATCATTTACATTGAGCCTTTTGTCATACCGGGAACCGGCTAGTGCTGCCCTCCATATTTGCTGTCACCTGTCACCGTGCCAGCAATGAAATCATATCCGCTCTCTTGCTCTGGAACCCTGACTCTGAGAGGAGATTGGATGGCACATATACCTGCCTCTTAATGAGAGTGCAAAACCTATCCTGGAAACGACATCCCACCTTGTCTAAAATCTATGGCAAACTCCCTCGAGCCTCGCGCCCTTCTAAAATCCCGGAGAGCTCAATTTGCTGGCCACTGTCACCGTGCCAGCAATGAAATCATATCCGCTCTCTTGCTCTGGAACCCTGACTCTGAGAGGAGATTGGATGGCACATATACCCGCCTCTTAATGAGAGTGCAAAACCTATCCTGGAAACGACATCCCACCTTGTCTAAAATCTATGGCAAACTCCCTCCAGCCTCGCGCCCTTCTAAAATCCCGGAGAGCTCAATTTGCTGGCCCCTGTCACCGTGCCAGCAATGAAATCATATCTGCTCTCTTGCTCTGGAACCCTGACTCTGAGAGGAGATTGGATGGCACATATACCTGCCTCTTAATGAGAGTGCAAAACCTATCCTGGAAACGACATCCCACCTTGTCTAAAATCTATGGCAAACTCCCTCGAGCCTCTGCCCTTCTAAAATCCCGGAGAGCTCAATTTGCTGGCCACTGTCACCGTGCCAGCAATGAAATCATATCCGCTCTCTTGCTCTGGAACCCTGACTCTGAGAGGAGATTGGATGGCACATATACCCGCCTCTTAATGAGAGTGCAAAACCTATCCTGGAAACGACATCCCACCTTGTCTAAAATCTATGACAAACTCCCTCGAACCTCGCGCCCTTCTAAAATCCCGGAGAGCTCAATTTGCTGGCCACTGTCATCGTGCCAGCAATGAAATCATATCCGCTCTCTTGCTCTGGAACCCTGACTCTGAGAGGAGATTGGATGGCACATATACCCGCCTCTTAATGAGAGTGCAAAACCTATCCTGGAAACGACATCCCACCTTGTCTAAAATCTATGGCAAACTCCCTCCAGCCTCGCGCCCTTCTAAAATCCCGGAGAGCTCAATTTGCTGGCCTCTGTCACCGTGCCAGCAATGAAATCATATCCGCTCTCTTGCTCTGGAACCCTGACTCTGAGAGGAGATTGGATGGCACATATACCTGCCTCTTAATGAGAGTGCAAAACCTATCCTGGAAACGACATCCCACCTTGTCTAAAATCTATGGCAAACTCCCTCGAGCCTCGCGCCCTTCTAAAATCCCGGAGAGCTCAATTTGCTGGCCACTGTCACCGTGCCAGCAATGAAATCATATCCGCTCTCTTGCTCTGGAACCCTGACTCCAGCCTGACTAGGAGTAGGAAGCTGTCATTCCCTGACGTTATCTCTAGGGATACGGGAATCAGTAGACAGGACCTGGGGGCAGCAATGGGGGACAGGGGATTCTGGGGCATGAGAGTAAGATCCATCATCTCAACAGTAGTCGACGAGAGATGATGATATTTATACACAACCATAACAATAAAAGTGCTAAAAATGAAAAAGGTCACAGGAGTCCGAAATATTTTAACAACTTTATTTAACACTTAAAAATAACAAAATATCTCAATCCAGTTTCAACCCCTTACAGTCCTATGGCCCCAGGAGGGGGATAGAATCCAACACATCAACATCCTATATTCTACATTGATGTATATTATTGCTGCATGAAGTATATATCTTTTTATGTGTGTCTGTATGTGTTTATATGCTTATACTTATATATATATTTATATTTATATAAATATATCTGTATATATATGTAAATATATATATAAGGATGTATATATATGTGTGTATGTATGTGTTTATATGCTTATACTTACATATATATTTATATAAATATATCTGTATATATATGTATATATAAGGATGTATATATATATATGTGTGTCTGTATGTGTTTATATGCTTATACTTATATATATATTTATATTTATATAAATATATCTGTATATATATGTAAATATATATATAAGGATGTATATATATGTGTGTATGTATGTGTTTATATGCTTATACTTACATATATATTTATATAAATATATCTGTATATATATGTATATATAAGGATGTATATATATGTGTGTATGTATGTGTTTATATGCTTATACTTACATATATATTTATATAAATATATCTGTATATATATGTATATATAAGGATGTATATATATATATGTGTGTCTGTATGTGTTTATATGCTTATACTTATATATATATTTATATTTATATAAATATATCTGTATATATATGTAAATATATATATAAGGATGTATATATATGTGTGTATGTATGTGTTTATATGCTTATACTTACATATATATTTATATAAATATATCTGTATATATATATGTATATATAAGGATGTATATATATATATGTGTGTCTGTATGTGTTTATATGCTTATACTTATATATATATTTATATTTATATAAATATATCTGTATATATATGTAAATATATATATAAGGATGTATATATATGTGTGTATGTATGTGTTTATATGCTTATACTTACATATATATTTATATAAATATATCTGTATATATATGTATATATAAGGATGTATA
Organism: Eledone cirrhosa; assembly: GCA_964016885.1. Lineage (NCBI taxonomy): Eukaryota > Metazoa > Mollusca > Cephalopoda > Octopoda > Eledonidae > Eledone > Eledone cirrhosa. The sequence continues at coordinate 20,548,491 of OZ024766.1, read as the reverse complement.
TATATATATGTGTGTCTGTATGTGTTTATATGCTTATACTTATATATATATTTATATTTATATAAATATATCTGTATATATATGTAAATATATATATAAGGATGTATATATATGTGTGTATGTATGTGTTTATATGCTTATACTTACATATATATTTATATAAATATATCTGTATATATATGTATATATAAGGATGTATATATATGTGTGTATGTATGTGTTTATATGCTTATACTTACATATATATTTATATAAATATATCTGTATATATATGTGTGTATGTATGTGTTTATATGCTTATACTTACATATATATTTATATAAATATATCTGTATATATTTGTATATATATGTGTGTATGTATGTGTTTATATGCTTATACTTACATATATATTTATATAAATATATCTGTATATATTTGTATATATATGTGTGTATGTATGTGTTTATATACTTACATATATATTTATATAAATATATATATATATAAGGATGTATATATATGTGTGTATGTATGTGTTTATATACTTACATATATATTTATATAAATATATCTATATATATATATATATAAGGATGTATATATATGTGTGTATGTATGTGTTTATATGCTTATACTTATATATATATTTATATAAATATATCTGTATATATATGTAAAAATATATATATATATAAGGATGTATATATGTGTGTGTGTATGTATCTATATATATATATATACGTATATATATGTATGTATGTGTGTGTAAATGTGTGTAAATATATATGGATGTATATATATAATATATATGGATGTGTATATATATGTATATATATATAATATATATGGATGTGTATATATATGTGTGTGTAAATATATATAGATGTATATATATATATAAATATATATATGGATGTGTGTATATATAAATATATAATATATATATATGGATGTGTGTATATATAAATATATAATATATATATATGGATGTGTGTGTGTGTATATATATATGGATGTGTGTGTATATATATATATGGATGTGTGTATATATATATGTGTGTATATATATATATATGGATATGTGTATATATATATAGATATGTGTGTATATATATATATATATATATATATATATATATAGATATGTGTGTATATATATATATATGGATCTGTGTATATATATATATATATGTATATATACACATAAATATATGGATGTATATATAACAGAGTTTTGTATCTTATTTCAAGTATTGTTGAATAGTAAACACAAATTTAAATAATTTTGAAAACCAAACAATGCGTTAGAAAGAAAATTAAAATTGCTAAGATAACAAAAGAATTTTACCTTAATAAATCTGATGATCCCAAATACTTTCGGGTTTAAAAACCCTTTATTAAGGGAGTAACCCTCTTAAAAATCAATCGGGGCTGACTTGTTCGAAACAAACCCTTGTGTATATTTTTTATATACGTTTTAAGTATACCCCTTACATTATTCTTATGTAATTATGTTTATAAGGTTTCTGTGTGTGGATTATTTCACGTTAGCACCATAATGCCAACTCAATGGTCAACATGTACATCATGTGTCTGCATATATGGTGTGGTGGCTGCCAACTCGTTTTCGAGTATGGCCACTACTTTATATCCATGTAGGAGAACCCCTACCGATGTGCTGAACAAGTGTGACTTTTTAGTCCAGCCAGCGACTTGAAGACTCTGGTACAAACACTACACTTGTGACAATTGTTGACACACAGTGCTGGGCCCATGGTACCATGTGAGGACAAGTGCAGAGAGATCTCCAGACATAAAGCAATGCCTGTGCCATGAAGCTTTTATAGTGAGGAAAGGCACTGCACAAAGCCAGTCCCACTCTCTTAACCAAGAGGATATTTACCAAAAAGAAGAACAAGTCAACATCATTGGATACCATCAGGGTTGCAGGTGTTATATCAGAGTTTTCCTTCTCCTAGAATTCTGCCTTGACAAAGGCTAAGGGGTCATCTCTCCCGGTGATTTTGGATGGCCATTGACTCTTAAGAGCTCCTTTGCCCTTTGACAGGTTTTGTTTTTAGTCCTGCAGGATGTCCAAAGTCACCCTCCTCACCAAGAAACCTTGGTGGGGTTGCCAGTTTAGTCGCCAACGACCCGACAATGGGACAGGTTGTACTGGGATACATGTTACCAGTAGCACCAACTGGTGACCTGACACACACACATATATATATATATATATATATACACACATATATATATATATATATATACACATATATATATAATGCTTGAAAATGATATGTAACTGTGGCATATACCGTATAGTATATGTTTATATATTAAGAAGGCACTTGTTCAAAGAGCCCTAACATATTTAGGGAGAGAACCCCAGATTTATGTGTCTACGAACTGAACCCTTTACCTACACTGCTGGAATAACTTCAGTTAAAATATCTATTTTGCATATTTTTTTAGTTTTTAGCCCCCTTGGTGACAAATCGCCTAAAACCTTTGTTAAGTTATGTTCCAAACACCATAGTGTTTTTCATTAGAAATATGCTAATGAATGGGTTAAAGTGTTTAAGTTTATCTAAGCACCTTTGTTAAGTTATGTTCCACTAGAAATATGGTAATGAAAGGGTTAAAGTGTTTATATTTATCTAAAAACTTATAACTTTTTGTAAGCACCTTTGTTAAGTTATGTTCCAAACACCATAGTGTTTTTCATTAGAAATATGCCAATGAAAGGGTTAAAGTGTTTAAGTTTATCTAAGCACCTTTGTTAAGTTATGTTCCATTAGAAATATGGTAATGAAAGGGTTAAAGTGTTTATATTTATCTAAAAACCTATAATTTTTCGTAAGCACCTTTGTTAAGTTATGTTCCAAACACCATAGTGTTTTTCATTAGAAATATGCTAATGAAAGGGTTAAAGTGTTTAAGTTTATCTAAGCACCTTTGTTAAGTTATGTTCCACTAGAAATATGGTAATGAAAGGGTTAAAGTGTTTATATTTATCTAAAAACCTATAATTTTTCGTAAGCACCTTTGTTAAGTTATGTTCCAAACACCATAGTGTTTTTCATTAGAAATATGCTAATGAATGGGTTAAAGTGTTTAAGTTTATCTAAGCACCTTTGTTAAGTTATGTTCCATTAGAAATATGGTAATGAAAGGGTTAAAGTGTTTATATTTATCTAAAAACCTATAATTTTTTGTAAGCACCTTTGTTAAGTTATGTTCCAAACACTATAGACAGTGTCTTTCTTTAAAAATATTGTAACGAAAGGGTTTAAAAAGACACATCTAACCCCCAAAATAAAGTACCAGTAATATACTGGGTAATTGCTGGCCCTGTGCCAAAAGTAGAAACAATTATTATTATTATTTCTTCTTACAGTAGATTGGCAGTAATTCGTAGAGCGTCAGATACCATGCTTTGCAGCATAGAGTTATGACCCTTTACAGTCTGAGTTCAAATTTCACGTTTTATCCTCACGGGGGTCGATAAAATAAATCACTAGTAACATACTGGGGGTAGATTTAATTGACATTCTCCTCCTGGCCTTGTGCCAACAAGAGAAACCATTATTTTAACCTGTTGACCGCTGTGTATATTTTACACAGCTACAGTTGCTGTGTTGACTGCTGTGTATATTTTACACAGCTACAGTTGCTGTGTCTATTTTACACAGCTACAGTTGCTGTGTCTATTTTACACAGCTACAGTGGCTGTGTTGACTGCTGTGTATATTTTACACAGCTACAGTTGCTGTGTTGACTGCTGTGTATATTTTACACAGCTACAGTTGCTGTGTTGACTGCTGTGTATATTTTACACAGCTACAGTTGCTTTGCCAGGGTTTTTTTCCCCCAGCAAAATGACTATTTTTTTAAACAAACATTTATTAACAACATATATCTAAATGATTGACAAATGTCACATCAATAAACTAGTAACGCCATCTAGCTTTGAAGTTATGAACTGTTGGAAAGGAGTTCATAACTTTGAAGTTGTGAACTGTTGGAAACGAGTTCATAACTTTGAAGTTATGAACTGTTGGAAATGAATTTAAACATGTTAGGATGAGTTATCTCGTCTGCAGCACTGAGGAGGGTAAAGCTTTGCTATACCTTGGAGGTTTCTTCAGGTGAAACAGTCAGAGTATAATCCTGAGTGTCGCTGGCTTCAGCTTCTGATTTTATGGCTCTCAGGTTTTCTGAAGAGGGGCTCGTCGGATCGGTTTTCTTCAGTATGCGGGGCCCAGTCAGCATCACCAGGGCGGAACCGATTGGGGCAGTTATAAGAATAACAAGCACTGCCACCTCCAGGATCTGAAAATAATGCATACTTTATTAGCTACAAAGGGTTCACATTAAGGAGACATTAAAGACTTTACCTCACATAACATTTACATTACTCTATATATACTATTGTATTGTCACAGTAAAGGCTTTACCTCACATAATATCTCACATAACATTTACATTACTCTATATATACTATTGTATTGTCACAGTAAAGGCTTTACCTCACATAATACCCCACATAACATTTACATTACTCTATATATACTATTGTATTGTCACAGTAAAGGCTTTACCTCACATAATATCTCACATAACATTTACATTACTCTATATATACTATTGTATTGTCACAGTAAAGGCTTTACCTCACATAATACCTCACATAACATTTACATTACTCTATATATACTATTGTATTGTCACAGTAAAGGCTTTACCTCACATAATACCTCACATAACATTTACATTACTCTATATATACTATTGTATTGTCACAGTAAAGGCTTTACCTCACATAATACCTCACATAACATTTACATTACTCTATATATACTATTGTATCTATAAGATTTTGATTTTATTACAAGAACAATACCTTAACATCAGTATGAGTGTTCAGTTACAGCCAGTTTGAAAACAAAGAGGAGAGAGAATTCTGGCTGAATATGGCTTGATCAAATGCTAAAGGGTTAATTTAATTGAAATATTCAACTACTTACAGTTTGTCCATATGCCTCCAGTTCTGGTTTGCCCTTCTCCCGAGCTGTTGAGAGAGCTACAGATCCAATAGCAGCCTGGAGAGAGAATGTTCAGTGTCATATATATATTTAATTACATAATAAACAACTCAAAATAATTATTTCATTACCGAAGCTTTCAATAAACTAGAGGATACTTGCAAGGAAAATCCAATTTATTCATTTATTCATCAGACAATATATTATATTTATATGATATATATATCATCATCATCGTAGGAGACACAGTAAAAAGGGCTCCCAGTCCACACTGTAAAGTGGTCGTGTAGGAGACACAGTAAAAAGGCTCCAAGTCCACACTGTAAGGTGGTCATGTAGGAGACACAGTAAAAAGGCTCCCAGTCCACACTGCAAAGTGGTCATGTAGGAGACACAGTAAAAAGGCTCCCAGTCCACACTGTAAGGTGGTCATGTAGGAGACACAGTAAAAAGGCTCCCAGTCCACACTGTAAAGTGGTCATGTAGGAGACACAGTAAAAAGGCTCCCAGTCCACACTGTAAGGTGGTCATGTAGGAGACACAGTAAAAAGGCTCCCAGTCCACACTGTAAAGTGGTCATGTAGGAGACACAGTAAAAAGGCTCCCAGTCCACACTGTAAAGTGGTCGTGTAGAAGACACAGTAAAAAGGCTCCCAGTCCACACTGTAAAGTGGTCATGTAGGAGACACAGTAAAAAGGCTCCCAGTCCACACTGTAAGGTGGTCATGTAGGAGACACAGTAAAAAGGCTCCCAGTCCACACTGTAAGCTGGTCATGTAGGAGACACAGTAAAAAGGCTCCCAGTCCACACTGTAAAGTGGTCATGTAGGAGACACAGTAAAAAGGTTCCCAGTCCACACTGTAAAGTGGTCATGTAGGAGACACAGTAAAAAGGCTCCCAGTCCACACTGTAAAGTGGTCGTGTAGGAGACACAGTAAAAAGGCTCCCAGTCCACACTGTAAAGTGGTCGTGTAGGAGACACAGTAAAAAGGCTCCCAGTCCACACTGTAAAGTGGTCATGTAGGAGACACAGTAAAAAGGCTCCCAGTCCACACTGTAAAGTGGTCATGTAGGAGACACAGTAAAAAGGCTCCCAGTCCACACTGTAAAGTGGTCATGTAGGAGACACAGTAAAAAGGCTCCCAGTCCACACTGTAAAGTGGTCATGTAGGAGACACAGTAAAAAGGCTCCCAGTCCACACTGTAAAGTGGTCATGTAGGAGACACAGTAAAAAGGCTCCCAGTCCACACTGTAAGGTGGTCATGTAGGAGACACAGTAAAAAGGCTCCCAGTCCACACTGTAAATGTGGTTGGTGTTAGGAAGGGCATCCAGCTGTAGAAAACCTGCCAGACAGTCCTATACGAGCGAGACACGGTCACCTGACCAATCTTGCCTCAAGTGGGACAATTCCCGTCTAACCCCTGCTAGCGTGGAAGAACGGGCGTAAAGGGTTAGGCTTTAGACTTAAACAACAACTTACCTGTACAGTGGCTTTTGGTAACCATGCCAATGCCACAAATAACTTCTCTTTCCTTATAAGGTCAGTACCATAAACAGCTAAAAAGGCCGCAGTAGTCCGAAACATTAACCCAATGATAAGTGTGGCAATCCCGTAGCCTACAGGTGAGAAGAAAAAGTGAAAGGTGAAAATGTATTTGTATTGTCTTAAGTAGTTTAACTCTTTCATTACTGCATTTCTAATGAATTATTCAATTTTAATTAATTAATGAAGAATTTTGAAAGATTTACTGAAAGTATTAATTATTTCATTACTAAGAAAGTAACTTAAGGTAGGTTCTTATATAAAATTATGTTGGAAGATTTTAATTTAAATAGAAGCCCTTTAAAATAGGTGACTTTATTCCATAGAACCAGGGGAGGTTTTGGCTGGGTTGGTTTCAAAAGGGTTAATGAAGAATTTTAAGGGATTTCATTTAAATAGAAACCCTTTAAAATGGGTGACTTTATTCCATAGAACCAGGGGAGGTTTTGGCTGGGTTGGTTTCAAAAGGGTTAATGAAGAATTTTGAGGGATTTCATTTAAATAGAAACCCTTTAAAATGGATGACTTTATTCCATAGAACCAGGAGAAGTTTTGGCTGGGTTGGTAACTAGAAGGTTAAACCCTCCTATATCTCAACACATTCCCCTGGCAATCTCTTCTATGTCTCATCTACCTG